>PVIU01003382.1:33644-146755 GCA_004026605.1 Ondatra zibethicus | reverse complement strand
ACAATTATCACATGTACTCACTCATAGGTGGTTTTTAAACATAAGGCAAAGAAAACCATCTTACAAACCACAATCCCAGAGAATTTAGACAACAATACGGACACTAAGAGAGACTTACATAGATCTAATCTATGTGGGAAGTAGAAAGTATAAAAAGACAAGATCTCCTGAATAAATTGGGAGCATGGGGACCTTGGGGGAGGGTTGAAAGAGGGAGGGGTGTGGCAGGGAGGGGAGCAGAGAAAAATGTAGAGCACAATAAATATCATGGGAAAAAAAAAGAAATGGGAGATTTTAAAGAATGATTCATAAGCCATTTTTTCTCTTTTTCTTTCTTTCTTCTTTGTTTTTTGAGACAGGATTTCTCAGTGTAACAGCTATGGTTATCCTGAAACCAGTTCTGTAAACCAGGCTGGCTACCCAACTACTTTTTGCACAGACATTTCCAGAGGTATAAGACAAAGACACTTGTGTGTGTGTGTCCTTCAAACTACATACTGTCTTTGTCTTATAACTCTGGAAATGTCCATAACTATCACAAGTATATGAAATCAGTTAATAAAATAAAAGATGTGGAAGTTAAATTGCACACCTTTACTCCAAATATAAATAGTCCATTGTTGGGGAATATTTTGAGGCATGTTACTTTTGTTTATGGTGCATTTGATTAACCATGAAGCTGTGATTCTTTGCCTGTGTAACACACCTGATCGTCCTAATAAAGAGATGAATGGCCAATAGTGAAGCAGAAGAAAGAATAGGCTGGCTAGCAGGCCGAGCATATAAAGAGAGAAAGAGGGGCAAGAGGACAAGAAGAGAGGACGACATCAGGGGCCAGCCACCCAGCTACACAGCAAACTATGGAGAAAGAAGTAAAGCAAGGTATACAGAAATAGAGAAAGATAAAGCCCAGAGGCAAAAGGTAGTCAGGATAACTTAAGGAAAGCTGGCAAGAAAAAAACCAAACTAAGGCTGGGCATTCATAAGTGATAATAAGCCTCGGTGTGATTTATTTGCGAGCTGGGTGGTGGGCCCCTCAAAAGCCAAAAGAGTAAAACATCATACAACAGTCCATCATGTGTACTTTAGTGCATTTGACATATGCAGTGTGTATGTACATGGGTGGTGACTGGCATGTATATGTGAAGGAGCGCATGCTTGTATCCCTGTGGAGGCCAGAGGTTAACACTGGGCAGCTTTCTCTATCATTATCCACGTTAGAATCATATGACAGGGTCTCACCAAATTTGGAGATCACTGATTCAGCAAGGCTGGCTGGCCAGGGTCACCTTGTATCCCACCTTTTTGTGTAGGCACTGGAGATCTGAACTCAGGTTCTCATGCTTGCATAGCAAATTCTTTACTCACTGAGCCATCTCCCCAGCCCCCATCTTGTACATTTTATAAGTGTATTAGGTAAAAAGATATTTATTTTGAAGGATACTTACATCATAATATACACCCTGACCTGGCCAAGTCAATGCTTTTTTCTTTGAATCCATGGGAAAATCAAGCAGTTCGTATCTGTAAGGGTTACCTGAAAATCGAAGCAAGAATAGTTATTCTGAAGAGATCAGAGCAGTTCAGACCTCTGGGTGAGTAAGAAATAAGACCAGGAAGAGATATTCTGTTTCTACCACCGAGGCTGTGCTTGCAGTGCAGCCACGAGTGTCTGCAGTCTGATTTAATCGGTATACAGTGCGCTCTTGGCTAACTGCTGGGGCATCTTTCTGAACAGTGGGGCGAGGTTACTAGAGCCTCTGCTCTCCTTGCCTTCTTTGATTGTACTACCTAATTCTTGCCAATGATAAGAAGTCATACAGTTTTGATTTCATGTCATATCTTACCTCTTGTCTTCAAAACGGTTGTGTCATAGGCCTTGGTTGGCACGGTAGGAGGGAAAGGCTGCTGCGTGCGGGCTTTAATGCCAGTGTAGAGGTCCTTAGGTGAGGTGAAGGTCGGAAACATGGCACCACGGCTTGTGTGTGTATGGTAGGGATGTTCAATTGGATATGATGAGCAGATTTCTCTAAGATTTATTGAGTAAATAAGAAAAGAGAAAGAAGTAAATCAAAACCCATCAAATATTTACTGGGGTCCTTTGCTGTGGCAGATGCTGTTCTGTCCACTGTGGAGATGGCCCAGACCATTCCTATACTTACACAGCTAGCATTCTGTAGAATTTACTATAAACAACGAATCTTCTTAATTTTGCTAGATAAATCAAAACTAATTTAAAAAATAATTATACCTAATTATTAGTGAGTAGTTTTCCTAATTGGCTAATATAAAGCAGAGAACGTATTAATTTTACAGTCTGGAGGAAGTATAGGAAGAACTTTTTGTGCTTTTAACTTCTACATCATGTTTTAAGAAGATCCAAATATTTGATTTTATGGAATCATTTTGAGCATCTATTCTAGTAATACAACACCTTGCATTGGACTTCCAACCCAGGCCATTTGTTCTTTGATCAGTCAACAAAACACACACGCACACACACGCACGCACACACACACAATTTAGAAATTATACAAAATTGCTAGCACACTGAAGGAAAAGGTTAAGGAGGCAGAGGGATCTAGTTTTGCTATTGCTTGGAGAACTGGCATGGACTAGGGAGAGTGTAGAAGCTGTGTGAGAGCCACAGAGCACAGAATGGTATTTACAATTACAATTCAAGAAAACAAGACTGGTGTTAGAGGTTGAATTGTGTTTCCTCTCAAAATCTGTGGGTTGAAATCCTAACCCCAAAGGCCTTCTATTGTAAACTAATTTGGAAATATTATCGCTGTACATGTAATTAGACAAGAGGGGTCATACTAATGTGAGGTGGGCCCCTAATTTGAAGGCTGTGTGCTTAAAAAAAAGTTAAACTTGTACACAGGGAGGCATGCACTCAGAATGCCACGTGAAGACAGAGCTGCGAGGATAGAGCTATGTGCTAAAGACTGCCAGCAGACTGGAGCTAGAGAGCAGACTCCCTCACAGCTCCTAGAAGGAGCGGACCCTCCTGCCGTAATACTCTACTTCTCACCTGCCACTTAGAAGCTCACACTCAAGAAAGATGAACCCAAGACATGAACCCCAAACAGGAATTCTTCACAGGTTGTTTTTTAATACCCACCCCCAATCTTAACTCGGATTCTGACAGCTCTTTGAGTAGCTCTTTGCTTTAACTGAAACACAATTCTAAAATATTAGTTTAACGTTCTCAGCTGGTGTAAGAGAACGTTGGTGGCCCAAGAGTACCTACTGCTCAGATCTGGTTTTTATGCCAGTTCCCAGTAAAAGGAACTTGTGTTTCTTGAGGTTCTGGCTGATTCTTGGAGCAGACAGGAAATAAATAAGATGACTCAGAAATATCTTACAGTGCCAGAAAGTAAGTGATTAATAAAGGTTAAAAAAAGAGAAAAGAACAGAAACAACCCTCTCTACAGTCCCACTACAGTGTGGGAAATGTTAAGAGTGCAGGAGAGATTCAAAGAGTGGCTTATGGCAATTCAAGACACCAAAGTCAGTGACCCTGGATTACTTCATGAGTTCCTAAACTGAAACAAACATCCACAAGGGTGAAATAAGTGATTAAAGAAAACCCACCAAAACCATCATTGAAAAGAGTATGTAAAAATCCCATGCAGAATACCAGAAAAAAACAAAACACCAATTTTTATACAGAGACTAATATAGCCCAGCCTGGCCTCAAACTCATTCTGCAGCTGAGGATGACCTTAAACTTGTGATCTTCCTGTCTCTGCCTTCAAGAGCTCTGGGCTTATAGGCATGTGTTGGGAATCAAACCCACAGCTTTGGAGCCATCCCAGCCCTAAATTAATTTGTGAAGGTGCTTTGCTCTTAAAAGGTAGTGCAGAATTCCACACCCCAACTTTCTTCTTCTTCTTTTTTTTTAAAGATTTATTTATTTTTTTGTTTACAATGTTCTGTCTGCATGTGTGCCTGCAGGCCAGAAGAGGGCACTAGATTTCTTTACAGATGGTCGTGAGCCACCATGTGGTGGCCGGGAATTGAACTCAGGACCTCTGGAAGAACAATCAGTGTTCTTAACCTCTGAGCCATCTCTCCAGCCCTCAACTTTCTTCTTAAAAGCACAATGTGAAAGGAAGAACAAAAAGAGTAAGAGTACAGTGGGGAAGCTGTAAACATTCCCCAGTCCAGTGGTGGAGGGACACATCAGCAATAATGGAGTGGTCTTCCTCCAGTGGAACAGGATGGTATATAAACATCACTTTATCTGTGTGGTCTTCCTCCCCAAAACACACCACTCCAGTCTTACCATAAACAAAACAAAACAATAAAAAAAAAACCCAGCCAAATTCCATTTGTGGCCATTCTACAAATATTCTATAACTCTTAGAACTGTTAAGAATATCAAAACAAGTGAAGTCTAAGGTGCTGTCCCAGCTGAGATGCACCTGAAGAAACATGCAACTAAATGCAATATGGTGTTCTAGGTGCAATCCTGGAACAGAAAAAGGACAGCATGCAAAAATGATCAGATCTGAAGTGCGGACTTGTTACGGTGCATCGTTCTTGGTTTGTTTGCTATGAAAAGCACGCTGCTTAAATACAAGAGGCTCACAGGAGGGAGAGTGGGGGTATATGAAGAAATCTCTGTTTTAAATTCTAGTATGTCTAATAAGCCTAAAACTCTGCTGTACTAAAATTGCATTTAAGAGGACTGACTGAATATAAGTGAAATAGAAATATCAGTGCCATGGACTGCACCAGACTCTCCTCCAGCAGTTATGTGTGGAGCTTCCAGTGCTCATACACACCTAAGTCATAAGCAAAATAAAATAATAATAAAAATAATAAAATGCGGCTTTCTGTGCTCATACACACCTAAGTCATAAGCAATACCATCATTTTTTATTTTTATTTTTTTTTTGGTTTTTCGAGACAGGGTTTCTCTGTGGCATTGGAGTCTGTCCTGGAACTAGCTCTGTAGACCAGGCTGGTCTCGAACTCACAGAAATCCGCCTGCCTCTGCATCCCGAGTGCTGGGATTAAAGGCGTGCGCCACCACTGCCCGGCTATTTTTTATTGTAATGGGGAGAAAAATATAAAGTATATACTTACCCTACTGTTGAATTAGGCGGTTTGGGTAACCTAAAATAAAAGCAGGACAAAAGTCCTATTTTAAGTTGGAGCTTTTAAAGACTTGGATTCCTATTAGAAATTTAAGAATAGTAAGATATATCCCGTCTTTAATCCACATTGACATGTAGGCAAATTTTTATTGCTTTGCACAATGGTAAGACACAGACATAGTATTTTCATATCCCAGTTGTCTATTGATCAATTTTTAAAAGTGATTCTAATTTAGTCCTGGTCACCAAACCTTTCACATTTTTTATTTGCAGAGAAGGTTCGGGGGCTGAGGCTCCTGTTCTTACCTCCTCTGTCATAATCAGGCAGTAGCCAGAGAGTCCTGAGAGCCTGACATCCCATGTGATGCAATTATGTGTCCTAAAGCGACCTGTGTGGCCTGGCTGGGGAGTATATAAATACTGGGTGTGCTTTGTCCCTTTGCCCACAGCTGCTGATATCTCATGACAGTAAATATTGTGCAATCATCAGACGGTAGAGAACAAAACCGGCCAACTTGCCAGAGGCGTGGATTTTCTGAACCAGTTCACTCTGATGTGGTGTGCTTACTAACTACTCTGAACCCACAGGCCAAGAGGTAATACCGTAGTCCTGGAAACAAGCTCCCTGCAGAGGGATAGTTATCCATTGACAGCTGGCATCAGCAATTATTTCAGCCTATGCTCATAAGACTCAAAGACTTCAGGTGTGGAAAATAATCAGAATGTTATCATTTCACAATAAAGTAAGTCAGAAAATTTGAACTTACTGCTGAGTGTTTTTGATATTTTCCATGCTGGATATGTTCATAGGAAAGCAGCAAGCTATATAACTGCATTATTCTGTAGTGTTTTATAAATACACAATTTACATGAACCATAACTTTTAAAAAATCTTTATTTGGATTCTATGGGCCTGTCTCCCAGATATGTTGCTGAGGCAGAAATATGGGGGTGCAGGAAGTGATGAAGATGTGACGCCAAAGGATTAGTGTTGCTGGACTGGCTACTACATATGAATAAAACATAAGGCATCCAAAATGTCTTATGTGACAAAATTTGCTATACTTCATGACTAAAACAGGCTTGATTCAAAATGAAAAAATAGACTAAATATTTTTTTAATTAAAAATTTAAAAAGATACAAATAAAATTACCAGATGTTCAGAGACACTATTTTCTTGACATCAATCCATTAATTTTGCCATGTTTGAATTGAATTAATGAAACTCAAATGGGTAAAGCCTGGGCAAACACAAATTTTGGCTCCCTCTTGTGGCTCAGTTCTATATTGAATTAGCTTCTTATAACTAACCTTAAGGGTTCAGTGTTACTTCAGTGTTTCTGTAATTTGCTGTATGTTCATTGTACACGGAGCTAGGTTCTGAAAGGTCATGTTATCTTATTTTTATTTGAAAATAAAGGCCTGATTTTTCAGTATACATAAGAAACCATTTTAAAACAATTTAATATGATAGAAGACATTACCTTACATGAAGGTGAGTTAATACACCCTTATCCATAAAGAGACAGCGATTTTATCAAGAGTAGGTACTTATAATCACCTCTCACCGCATAATATTCCAATTTTAAAGATTCATTTTCAGTGAATCTTTAAAAACATCTAACAGACCCTTACTAGACTGCGTAGGAGAAGGCAGAGGTGTGGTCCACGGTGACCTGCCCCGCTCTCCAGTCCAGTAGCCCTTAGTTTTCACAGGCTTGTTTAAAGACCACAATGCACTCGGGAGGCAGAGGCAGGCAGATCTCTGTGAGTTCGAGACCAGCCTGGTCTACAAGAGCTAGTTCCAGGACAGGCTCCAAAGCCGCAGAGAAACCCTGTCTCGAAAAACCAAAAAAAAAAAAAAAAAGACCACACATAATCTGTCTGGTTTGTTTGTTTCCGTCTGTTTAGTGCTGATGATCTTTAATATGGAGGAAAGGTTTTTTTTCTCTGAAAACGTTTCTAAATTTCTCACATAATTCTTTTTTACTTAAATACATAAAACAGACCCTGCCCAGGACTTACAAAGAATCGTTTCCATAGACATCACTTTTCTTGTTCTGTGTCAGATAGTAGAACTGCTCAATAGGAAGGTTTCTGAAGAGAGAACAAATTAAATTGAACATATTTGTATATAATAGATCATATCCATGAGATGGCAAAGGACAAACAGATGAATAAACAGACACAAGTATATAGAAATTCTATACAGAATATATAAAAAGTAGTGCTTTTTTTTTGTTTTTTCGAGACAGAGTTTTTCTGTGGCTTTGGAGCCTGTCCTGGAACTAGCTCTGTAGACCAGGCTGGCCTCGAACTCACAGAGATCTGCCTGCCTCTGCCTCCCAAGTACTGGGATTAAAGGTGTGCACCACCACCGCCTGGCAAAAAGTAGTGCTTTAAATTAGTTGAAAAGTAAGAATTTTTTAGTAAACAGGATGGGAACACTTAACCATCTCCACTTAGCAATTCAAAGAAGATCATTTCAGTTAGAGTAAAACCTAAATAACAAAGGAATGTGGCAGGGACCTGTAAGTTCACAAGCAGAATGCAGAGGTAGGAAGACTGCAAGTTCAGCTTGAGTTACATAAACATTCCTTGTTTAAAAAGCTAAAAATAAAAAAGAGGGCTAGAGACATGGCTCACCAGTTAAGAATGTGTACTACTCTTGCAGTGCAAGAGTTTATTTCCCAGCATCCAAGGGTGGCTCACAACACCTTTGACCTCTGTGGACAACTACATTCATGTGCACATATCTAAAGACAGACATGCACTGTATATAATCTAAAAAGGGAAATACCCTCTCCTTAAACAACATCCAAGAAGGAGGAAAATCTATACAAATGTTTACAATTTTCCACTGGTAAATCTTGTTTTGTTTTGGAGGGTGTGTGTGCATGTTCAGTATGTCTGAGACAGGGTGTCTTGTTCACTGCTGAGATCAGCAGCATAGATGGCCCATGAGCTCCAGAGATCCTCCTGCCCCTGCCTCCTCTCTTGCCACAGTAGTGCAAGGATGTCAGATGCACAGCTCTGTGTCTGCTTTGGGACACCTCAACTCAGGGCCTTTCACTTATGTGGCAGGTACTTAATTACTGAGTCATGTCACTAACACAAATTTTTGATATCCAATACTTTGACTATAAAGAGCAAAATAATCTAGAAATAAAATAAAAACCAAATAAAGAAAAAATAAGAGCTGAAGAGGAAATATAAAAGTTGTTATGTAAAACATAAACAAAAACATATCCAAATAACTAGTAATCAAAGAAATATATTCTCAGAATCATGAGAATGGATTAACTCACAAAATAGACAAAAACTGTACAGCTGGAAAACATAGTACAGAGGCTGAGGTACAAGAAAATGGATGCTTTTAGACACTTACAAGAATATAAATCATTTGGGTCATATATACTAAACCATCAGATGTTATGACCCAGACCTTCACTTTAGGATTTGTTCTAAAGAAACATTCATGATGAGCTGACAAAGCCCTATGTAAGGCAGTTCATTATGGTACAGGTAAAGCAACAGAATATGTGAGTGTCTCACCTCTGACCCATATGTACTGTGGGTATTGAGATTAAAATAAAGTGGATCTATGTTTACTATCTAGATTGAAAATAAGAAAAACATCTAGATTGTTTAATACTACAATTATATAGGTGATCATTAGTGTAATCATATAGGTGCATACATTAACAAAAACCCACCATATATTTCCAATGGGCACACAAAAATGTTATTAGGAATCAAGCAGCAAAATGTATGGAAGAAGACTCATATGGCAGGGTGGTGCGTCCCTCTAAGAAGGGGAGTGTGCTCAAGGGAGTCTGGGCCTCCCAGGTAATGTTTTCATATGAGCTCAGTGTTCACTGTGGCCACCCAGTACTTCTGAATCCACCCTTTATTCTCCCAGTGATTTCATCACCAAGGATAGTTACTACTCGCCTGGCAAATCAAAGTCTAGTGCAGAAGTGGGTGATTGGTGGAACTTAGGGCACACGTGGGCATCCTGCATTTTATCTTGCCGGGGGCAAGTTCCAAACGTGGAAAGTAAGCAAAATGAAGATCCTATAGTTCACACACCTCAACACCATACTCAAGTACCCATGGTGCAGCATGAGAGGGAAGAACCCAAAAGGGTTTTGTGAGCAGCAAATGCTGTGGGACAGTGATCTTGTACTTTGTAAAGATTTTTCACTTGTATTTTAATAAAACTCTAATTGGCCAGGAGTCAGGCAGGAAGTATAGGCAAGGCAACAAGAACAGAAAATTCTGGGAAGAGGAAAGTTCAGTCTGCAGTCATGACCCAGCCGCAGTGGAAGCAGGATGAGAATGCCTCACTGATAAAGGTACCAAGCCATGTGGCTAACCTGCCTGGTTCCTGCAGTCGTTAAGTCCCAAAGAAATCACACAGAGGTCTACATTAATTATAAACTGATTGGTCTGTTAGCTCAGGCTTCTTATTAACTCTTATAACTTACTTATAAGAGTTATAACTCTTATAACTGTGGCTTCATGGGGTCCCATTGACTTTTAAGTACCACCACCATTACCATTAAAGAAAGACCACTGTGGGACAATGGTCTGTATTCTGTCAATCATATTTTAAATAAACGCTGATTGGCCAGTAGCCAGGCAGGAAGTATAGGAGGGACAATCAGACAGGAAGTAGAGGTGGGTCAATGAGAACAGGAGAATTCTGGGAAGAAGGAAGCAGATGCAGCAGTCCTGACCCAGTCACAGAAGAAGCAAGATGTGACTGCCCCGCCAAATAAGGTACTGAGCCATGTGGCTAACATAGACAAGAATAATGGGCTAATGTAAGTTATAAGAGTTAATAAGAAGCCTGAGCTAATGGGCCAATCAGTTTATAGTTAATGTAGACCTCTGTGTGATTTCTTTGGGACTTAACGACTGCAGGAACTGGGCAGGACAGAAAACCTCAGGCAACAGACCACCAAGAAAAGGTTCACAAATCCTTTAGTTCACAGAGTACTACAGATCTATTTAATAGCTTTTTATCATTTGACAAGAGTTTAGTGAAGAATCTACTCACTTTTTTATAGAGAAATCAACAGTTTTGCTACTTGTCTAAGCTTATTTATGACAGTGAAAACAAGACCATACCTTTTTTATTACTCTGTTGGCTTTATTCTCTCAGTGAGTGGATGAAATGGGGATAACTGACCCCACTTAGAACTTCACCCATACTGTGGTTGGGTAACTATTGTTGAAAATTCCTTTAAAGAGTTTTCCTTAGATATAGTCCTGTCAGGGAGAGCTGGGAGAGCAATGGTGTCTCCCATGGCATGGCTTGCTCTGCAAAGGGCTACCCTTCCTTTAGCTTTGCTCTTTCTGTTTTGTTCAGATAATCTCACCATGTCATTTCTCTAAGGAGCAGGTACCTGTAGAGTTAGTGAGGGAAGAAGGAGCCTACCCTATCCTCCTAGTTTACTGTCTGTTGCTGTGATAAATACTGACCAAATCCTCTTTGGGGAAGAAGGCTTTATTACTTCCTAAGTTCGAATCCATCATTAATGGAAGTCAGGGGAGGAGCTCAAGCAAGAACCCAGAGGGAGGAAGTGAGGCAGAGACCACAGACCACAGAAGAGGAGTGCTGTTTTGCTCTCCCTGGCTTATGCTCGGCTTTCTTCTTTTTAAATTTATTTATTTTTATTTTATATGTATTGGTGTATTGCTGAGGAACTGGAGTTACAGACAGTTGTGAGCTGCCATGTGGGTGCTGGGAATTGAACCCAGGTCCTCTGGAAGATCAGCCAGTGTTCTTAACCACTGAGCGTCTCTCCAGCCTGCTTTCTTATATAACCCAGGACAACCTGTCTAGAGTGACGCTGCCCAATGGATTGGGCAATCCCACATCAATCATGAATCAACCAAATGCTTACTCACACTCTCACAGGCCAACTGGATAGAAACAATTCCTTAATTGGAGTTCCCCCCCTCACAGGTGTTAAGTTGACAAAAAATAACCAGCTACATCCCTACAAGGAGGGGGTGAGTTGTGGCATCCCAGAACCCCAACTGAAATGCCCTCCCCACCCAGAGAAGGTGAATGTGGTTTCAAGACTAATATTTTTATAAAATAATTGAGGCTTGACCCATTAAAGAGCTAGAAAATATTTTGTATAAAAGGTTCTTTTTAGAGAGAAAGAAAAGTGCTGTAAGAAAAAGGTCTTTGCTACAGAAGATAAACCATATTCTACAGTCGTTTGCCAAGCTATCTGCAGTGTGCCAGAAGACTGTCAGAAAGAGGTTTTCAAGAGAAAAGTATGTTAAAATGACAACTTTGACATAAAAGGGCACGAGGAAAACTGATATATTAACCCAGACTCGGGGTCAGGGAAGAGTGATGGTTCTAGCAGGAATAGTGCTCCCTCTCCAGGGTCATAGGGCTGAGTGCTCCTTCTCCAGGGTCTTAGTGCTGGGTCCAACTAGAATGATGAGGGACCTCTTCATTTAAACTGGATTACTCTGAGTGTTTAAAACTAGTCTTTCTGGCTCTCATTTAGCATACAATTTTTTTTTTGAGACAGGGCTTCTGTGTGACAGCTACCTGTGCTGGAACTCGATTTGTAGACCAGGCTGGCCTCTAACTCAGAGAGATCCGCCTGCCTCTGCCTTCCTAGTGCTGGGATTAAAGGTGTGCGCCCCTATGCTAGGCATATTGTGCACATTTAACATACAAACGTTGGGAGCCACAGCTGTGCATTGCTCAAAGAGCTGTAACCCAGTTGCTAAGTCAATACTTTCTATATGCAAGTTATGGAACAGATAGGGAATAAATGGGTGAATCAATAAAATGCACAGGTGGAAGCACTTGGGGCTTTAGCATCAAACAAACCTGGGGTCAAATTCCTGTTCTACAGATTTGCAATGTCTAGCTCAAGGAAAGAGTGATAGCCTAGAGTTTACAAAGGCATAACCAACTATAGCATAGTTAAGAGCTTCTCTGAGAGTGGAGTCTTTAAAGAAAGTCTGTTGAACAAGTGTTCCAACGTGAGGTCCTCACTATCTGTAATGTGTATTGAGTCTCTGAAGAGCCTTGTTCTTATTTTATTTATTTAGTTTTGATGCTTACAGAAGGTCACTGGCTGCACATGGCCCTATTATTGACATTTCATTGTCTAACTGTGGTTTATCTTCCCTAATTTATTTCTTTTACATGCTTTAGAAGAGCAGGTGGCTAGTTACCTAGACTGTTAGTAAACCAGGCAACTTGGAGTGTTAGATAAGTCAGGAAAGGAAGTGGGTGCTGTGCTACGATTTTATGGATTCCATTCTGGGTAAATATAATAACCTTTAGCAAATATAATAATCATTACCAAATAATGAGGGCTTTAATTTAATTTGCTAAATTGCTGCTTGCCTTTCCTTTTTTAACCTAGAACCTTATGCATGTTAGGCAGATTTTTTCAGCACTGAACATTGAAAGATATATCCTGAGTCCGTTCGTTCTTTCTTTCTTTCTTTCTTTCTTTCTTTCTTTCTTTCTTTCTTTCTTTCTTTCTTTTTTCTTTTTTTTTTAATGTTCCATTTTGAGGCAGGGTCTTTCTTACCAAGTTGTCCAGGCCCTGAATTTCTGATCCTCCTGCCTTGGTCTCTTAGTCAGCTTGAATTACATGCCTTGCCACCAGGCCCAGGCTCCTTTAGTTTTGTGTTTTGAATACCCTTGCTGAAGGAATGACTTTACAGTTCATTACCTGAAAATATGGGCTGACCAGTTAGTTCAGTGGGTAAAGGTGCCTGCTGCCAAGCCTGGCCAATTCCTGGAATCCACATAGCAGAAGAAGAGAACTAACTTTCAAGTTGTCCTCTGACTTCTATGCATCCTACCCCAGACACATATGGAAAAAAAATCATTCTGAAAATAGTGCCCTGCAGGTTCAAATACTTTAATAAAGATGGTCAACAAACTAGAAAACAGAGTCTCAAACCAAGAACACATGTACAGATTGGGGTGAGCTTTTTTGCTCAAGCAAAAATACTTTTTAAAGATTTATTTATTTATTATGTATTCAGTGTTCTGCCTGCATGTATCCCTGCAGGCCAGAAGAGGACACCAAATCTCATTACAGATGGTTGTGAGCACATGTGGTTGCTGGGAATTGAACTCAGGACCTTTGGAAGAGCAGGCAAACCAATGAGCCATCTCTCCAGCCCCAGCAAAAATATTTTTAACTTAATCTCCTTCTGCCTTTCATCACATTTAGTTTTCATTTTTATTTTATGTATATAGTTGTATGTGCTTGCATGTATGTGCATTATGCATGTATAATATCTGTGTAGTCCAGAAGAGAACGTCAGATCTCCCAGAACTGGAGTTGCAGATGATTGTGAGCTGCCATGTGGGTGCTGGGAAGCGAGCCCAGGTCTTCTGGAAGAGCAGCCAGTGCTCTTAGCTTCTGAGACACTGCTCCAGCCTTCATTTGGTTTTAGATAAGTGAGGAATTAATCAAAATTTCTAATCAGAATACCTTAATATCTCAAATGGCAGCAACATAAAACAAAACCTACAGACTTACCACTGACTTCACAATTGGGAAGCACAGAATTAGTTTTTCTGTCTGTGTATTCATAAAGAGTAAAAGAAGTCCAGAAGCAGATATGTGAAGAACTAACAAGGAAAATGAGAAATGGTTAATCCAGACCTTTTGTGAATATGAATGCTGGAAAGATCACTTACTTTGGCCAGATCTCTCCTCCAAATCCATAATGCTGATGTCCTTTGCCCATGACACGGGGAGGCTCGCATTTTGGCCTGTGTTCTTCAGGAAGAGCAACTGGAATAATGCCGCCATATTCCCTTTCAGCACCCCATGGAAGCCTGCATTGTGGCCGTGATTCCCGCAGCTCCTGATACCTGTGAGAAATGACAGACTCTGACACTGCTCGGCTGTATCTTAAATCCCTTTCACATCATTAGCAGTCTAGGTCATGCTTTCAGAATGTTGAATTCTAAGATTATGATACACTCTGACTGTTAAAGGAATGAGGTTAGCCCTTCCCACAAATGTATTTATTTTGTAAAAAAAAAAAAAAGCTTGAGATGAAATTCACATACCATAGAATTCAACAGTTTTAGTTGACTCACAGTGTGTACAGCAGCCACCAGAGTCAATTTTATACTTTCATGACCTCAAAAAGAAGCCCCGTGTTCTTTGGCTGTGCTATACTAAGGAACCCACCTTTATTCCACCCAAGCACCTACTTTCTTTATAGACTTGTCTGTTTCAGACACTTCATATAAACAGAACCATATACTATGTAGTCTTGTGTTGGCTGCTATCATTCAAACATAATGCTTTCAAAGTTGATGCTTAATAATAGCATGAACCAGGACTTCATTCCTCTAATGGCTGCACAACAGTCTACCAATGGATATTCCATTTTGCTCAACCATTCATCAGTTGATAAAATATTTGACTCTTATTAATATTGCTGTATTAAATATTAGTATTTTTGAGTACTGATTTAATTTTCCAGAGGACACTACCAAAGAATGTATTATATAGCTGGATCATATGTGAATTTGAATTTAATTTCTTGGGAAAGTGCTGGGCTGTTTTATAGCAGATGATTCATTTTACACTCCTGAAAGATTGGTATAAGGGTTTAGCATTTGTCATGTGTGTTTGAAAAAAAATTATAGCCATTTTAATGGAAGTAAAGGAGTATGTCACTGTAATTTTGTTTTGTATTCTCTTAATGACAACAGCACTTTTTGTTACTATTTCTTCTTTGGAAAATGTCTATTTGATTTTGTGTTTTTAAATTTTATTTTTTAGTTACAAGTTCTTTTTAAGTCCGAGATACAAGTCTTTTATTGGCAGAACTAAGGAAATATGCCCTCCTGTTCTGTACACTTTCTTCTCACTTACTTGAGAGTATCTTTTGAAATATCAAAGTTTCTAATTTTTTTTTTTGAGACGGTTTCTCTGTAGCTTTGGAGCCTGTCCTGGAACTAGCTCTTGTAGACCAGGTTGGCCTCGAACTCACAGAGATCCACCTACCTCTCTGCCTTCCGAGTGCGCCACCACTGCTTGGCCAAAGTTTCTAATTTTGATGAAGTTCAGTTTATTTTTACTTTTGTTGATAATTCGGATGTACATATAATTATGCGGCAACTCCAAAATCAAAGACTCACTCCTGCTGTCCCTCCATGAGTTTTGTAGTTTTAGGACTCGCTTTTACACCTGTCTCTGAGTCATATGAGTAAATTTTATTTTATTTTATTTTTTTAGTAAATTTTATATATGGTATAAGATAAGGGTCAAACTTGCTCCTTTGTATTTGGATGTTCCTGGCATCGTCTGCTGAGAGACTTGGAGCATTGCGAAGGGACGGTGCTAGTACTGTCAAGGCTGGCATCGTCTGTTGAGAGATTTGGAGCATTGTGAAGGAATGGCGCTAGTACTGTCAAGTCATTACTTGTTTCCCAATAGTTCAGTGGGGGTCCCTAGGTTGGCAAATGCTATGCAACAATGGGTCCTCTGGAGGGAACTGAGGAATGACTGGGGGAATTGAGGAATTGAGTTCTCTGTGTGGGTCAATGTGTTGATGAACAGAAACAGCCTAAGTCTCAAGTCAGAGGCTTAAAAGCATTACCCCATACTAAGAATATTTGGATAAGTTTGGGAGATTTGTAAAGGCTTGAATAGAACTTACTTGATTGCATGAACCCTAAAAATGGTTTTGCGTTTCTATATTTAGAGCTGGTCTAGGGGTAAGGAATTTGCGGGCACAGTGGAAGAGGACCATGGTGAGAAGGAATGTATGAGAGGAGAGCAGAACCATCTTCTCTGGGCTCCTCAGTCCTGTGGACTCTCCTGTGAGTATAGGGAGGCAGTCAGAGTCATGGAAGCAGAGCTCAGAGAGGCACAAGCTGCTGGGTGCTTCTTTCAGCACAGCACATGCCTTAGAGGACTCCTCCCCAATAGTAACTGCTACGTATAATGGAGAATTAACACAGGACTGTCTTACAGATGGAACTGAATATCATATGAAATTGCTAGATAAACAACTACTAAATTATGCACCTACTAACTGTTATGCAATTAGTATTTGACTGGAATACTGCCTTTCATTTATGTATGACTACTCTGTGGCTGCCTTCACCCTCAACAGCAGAACTGAGTATTTATGATGAAACTGTAAAGAACAAAATATTTTGTCTGGTTTGTTGCAGACAACATGTCCTAAGCTCTACACAAACCAGTTTAGGAAAGCTTGGTGACTGTTGCTTTAGGGTCCTGGCAATCAGCTTCCAGATCTTTCCCCTTCTCCCAGCTCTGACTATGATCAACGCACACGGTTTAGGGGACATGACAAGTGAAAAATATTAAACACTTGTGATTAATGACAAGCTAAGCTTTCATTTTTAAGTTTGTAAAGTTACATTTAAATCATAAATGAGTCAATTTCTCAATATCTGGCCCTAGTAAAATACATTGTCCCAGAAGATGAGCCAAAAAAATGTTAATCAATCATGTGTATTAGCACCCAGTGAAGTTGCAAAATTGAAAAAAAAACCCGTATAACATAAGAGGTAATGCCTAAATCACCCTTTACCCTTTCAACCCCTTGCAGTCTTTCTCTCTGGCACAGCTGGCAAGGAACTCATAGCAGTTCAACTGCCTTAGTCAACTAAGTGCTGGGATTAACAGGTGGGAATCACCACACCCAGCATGTTTCTTTTTATTTTAAATACTCAAGTCTACTCAACCCTCATCCTGTGGTATTAGTATTCATAACACTGTATAGAAGGAACTGTTTGAAATATAAGGTAAGGTTTTAGGATGAAATAGTTATTTCAAATAAAACACTTCTCCTTAACAAAGAGAATAATCATGAAGTTAAGTTACCGGTGCTTCAATCTGTAGCCACAGAAAATGGTTTACTTTGTTTTAGGGAAGGTTATGGATGGACCAAAACCTATTAAAGTCACTGTGAAGAATCTTGAGTATCAATTCCGAAATTAGAGGGCTTAATTTGACTAGTAATGATTGGAAGGCACGGTTACAAGACGGCTCACATATATCTTAAATTTTTAAGCTGGCAGATCTCTCTCTCTCTCTCTCTCTCTCTCTCTCTCTGTGTGTGTGTGTGTGTGTTTGTGTGTGTGTTTCAAGAATCAGAAAGCAGAAAGCAATGAACCTAGAAGTAAAATGTGAACCTATACTGACATCCTAATCAATTTTCAAGATGATTCAATTTTCAAGATCAATTCTTTTCAAGAATTGATATATTTCTTTGACTGATGAGTTACAGAACAAGTAGTCAGCTGACTGGGAAGAGGAGATAGGGCTAGTGATTCTAGGTGCTGTCTCAGTCACAAGTACATTTATTTAGCGCGTGTGTGTGTGTGTGTGCATGTGTTTGTGTACATGTGTGTGCACTGGAAATTGAACCTAGAGCCTCATACATGCTGGCAAGAATTCTGCCACTGAACTATTCCTAGTCTCTAAACTTTCAATGGAGAAAATACAAAATAATACAGTGTCTATTAATTTACTTAACACTCTCAAAGGAGAACAAATGAGGCTGTTATAAAACAGTGGCTACTATAGTTGCTCTGGAACACACACGTGAATAAAGATTAGCTTGTTCCTTGATCACTGGGTAAGTCAGAACCCTATTTCTGGTTCTCTTACTGTTTACAGTGCTTTCTGCTAATCCAGTCTTCCCCAGGTTCTTCTGACCTCCCTCCAATTTAGTGTGCCAGAATATGTATAGGTTAAGCCTGGAAATGTATATTTTTACGAAGCTTCTCAGGTGATTTTTTTTTGAGACAGGGTCTTACTTGGTAACCCAGGTTGGCCTGGAACTAACTATATAGCTCAGGATGTCCTTAAATTCACAGCAATAGTCTTAGTTCGGTAGTTCTTCTGTCTTAGTCTCCAAAAGGCTTAAATTACAGGGATAAGCTTACATGATTATCCTTAGGTGATTTTAATGTACTCTGTCAGACTGCCTTGCCCACTACGAGAAGAACAAAATAGGCTGGTGTAAGGAAGTAATTGTATATTATCATCATAGTTGCCACATTAACTCAAAATCTGTCACACTTGGCAACTAAGCTTCTGAAAGCTAATATATGCCAAGGACAGGTTGTATCTTTACCATCAGGAAGAGTGATTTTCTGGAAGGCAGGGGCTTTTTGCTTCCTATTGTTTTGCTTTGGGTTTGGGTTGAGAGCCACTGACCCAGAACTTGTCTGGAAGCAAGTCTCAGGTATGACAGAGTAGAGATGCTGCTCTTGTCTGGTGACACTGTCAGAGCATCTCAGAACAGTGAGGGGAAGAGAATCTTTTCTAAGCTGCTTGGGGCTTATTATGAAGGCATTAACAGGAAAGGCTGTAAGAACACATGGTCATCCTGGCTTTCCATCTGGAGACTACAGTAAAAAAAGCCCATGTGATATAAAAGGGAAAGCAAGGTTTAGTTTAGCCAGGAATGGTTGTTCTCTGACAGTGCTTAAATGGACTCTCCTATTTTATGGATAGCTGAGCATATGGGCACTTAATTTTCTCAAATTTAGAAAACACTGATCATGTCAATCATTTATTTACATATTATAAATAAGAGTATATTTTCCTGCATGTATGCATACCACATGTGTGCCTGGTGCTTGAAGAGATCAGAAGAGGGCATCAGATTCCAAGCAGCTGGAGTTACAGAAGGCTGTGAACTAGCAACCAAACCTGGATCCTCTGTGAGTTGCAAATACTCTTAACCCTGAGCCATCTCTCCAGCCCCCCTTTATTGTTTGCAAAGAACACGTTTATAAATTGAAATAGATCCATGAAGTCTGATCAAGACGACAGGAGCCTCGATGTAAGAGCACAGCCTGGAAGAACCAGTGTTGGGGCTGAGAAAGAGACCCTTAGGGAGACTGGAGAAACTCTAAAACAGCGAAGCGCTCCTGGCCTAAGGATAATCACTTATTACTGTACACATTTCCAGATGAAAGAATGGGAACCAGTAGGTAGAAGTTACAAGGAAGAAAAAATGTTCTTAGAAACTTCTCAGAGAAAATGATCCAACAACCAGGGGCAGTCAAAATTGGAATGGACTGCCTGTGTGTAGCGATGTAACACTTTGGAAGGTTTTGTTTTGACTATTGCTTTATGAGTATGTGTTTATGCCACTTGTGTGCAGGTGCCCTTCGAGGCCAGAAGAGGGCATTGGATCTTCAGAACTGGAGTTACTGGTGTGCTGGGGGACAATGGTCTTTTATCCTGTCACTTGTATTTTAAATAAACACTGATTGGCCAGTAGCCAGGCAGGAAGTATAGGCAGGGCAAGGAGAACAGGAGAATCCTGGGAAGAGAAAGACACAGTCTGCAGTCATCATCCAGCACAGAGGAAGGAAGATGTGACTGCCTTACTGAAAAAGGTACCAAGCCATGCGGCTAACACAGACAAGAATGTATCATGTACATTATGTTAATATATGATGTAAGAAAGAGTTAATATGAAGCCTGAGCTAATAGGCCAACCAGTTTATAATTAATGTAGACCTCTGTGTATTTCTTTGGGACTGAGCGGCTATGGGACCAGGTGGGACAGAAACCTCAGTCAACACTGGTGGTTGTGAGCTGCCTGATGTAGGCGATGAGAGCCAAACCTGGGTTCCTAGAACCAAACTTAGATCCTCTGGAAGAGCAGCAAGTACTCTTAACTGCTGAACTAGCATCCCAGAACCATTTTTGAAGTGTTTAAACTGAGGGAATGTGTTTTCCTGTCTAATTTTTTTAAAAAAGCTTGTGTATACAAATGTATGAGGCCAGAAAGTGACATTAACTGCCTTCCTCAGTCACTCTCCACTTTATTTTTGAGACAGGGTTTCTCACTGAACCTGATTTTACTTGACTAGCTGGTTATTAAGCCCCAGGGATCCTGTGTCTGCCTCCCCTGCACTGGGATAACAGGCTCTCACTGCTGCACGTGCTGGGGATCAAACTCACACCTTCATGCTCGTGTGGCCAGCACTTTACCAGCTGAGCCATCACCTATTCTCTTCTTAGAAAGAATTTTTAGAGATTTGGCCAAGTGAAATCAGAAATGCACCAAACAAGAACACAACTACACAAGGTAATTAAAAACAAACTTATTCTTCCTCTCGAAATGATTCCAGTAAACCAAGCAGAAGAAAGCCAAGCAGAGATTCCGGGAGTGTTTCTGGGCAGAAGGTGTTGGTTACTATTACTAGTGGATACCACAATAGACAGATTGATCTCCAAGTGAAGAAGGGACCATTCTAGAGTTCTAGCACAGAGCTGGAGGTGTAGTTTAGTGGTACAGTGTTTGCCTAGCAGGCATAAGATCTCAATTCAATCACTGCACGCATGCACACACACACTTCTAGAGTGTAGTGGAAAATTTTGATGACTTGTTTTTTTTTTTTTTGAGGGTTTTTAAGACAGGGTTTCTCTGTAGTTTTGGTACTTGCTCTGGAACCCACACTGTACACCAGGCCTGCCTCTGCCTCCCGAGTGCTGGGATTAAAGGTGTTCAGTACCGCCGCCCGGCATCTGTTTTGTTTTTTTTTTAAGAGGATACAGCAATATACTCCAGTTTTAACTGATTAACCATGCAAAGTTTAGTCTTGTTTCATTTTCTTTTCCATATGATAAATGGGAGAGCGGAAGTGCTCGTGTGTTATAAAGTCACTAATGTAATGAAATCTTTCTTTTGCATTTTTCTGATTTTTGTTTTACCTGTCTTCTGAAGCGGTTGGGCGAGTAGTTATTTCGAGTGGAGTGTGAAGCTCATTAGAGTAAAAGGTGTCTGACAGGATGTCAGCTCCTTCAAGATCCCTGCAGCAGTAGCCCCTGCCGTGAATTACCTCCATGCTTCTTGCATAAATTTAGGCAGTCTGGAGAGTAAAGAGATAGATGAAAGATGATTTGGTTTTGGAAACTGTCTTAGTTATCATTACACTGACTTTGCCTTAGATAGGAAAGGAAAGATCGATGCACAAAAATCAGTGGCTTTCTGCCTGTGAGGGTCTGTGGACTCTGTCAAACCTGTAATCACCAGCAACTTCTGTAATAAAAGTAAACTTCGTGGAAATAACTTCAAGTGAAGCAAACCCGAAAAGTGGAAATGAACACATGGAGAACCTATAACGAACAAGTGCCCTGCAATCCACTTCTTGCCTCAACTTTAACACTATTCAAGAAGAATCAGCTGACTTTCTACCGTGGTGGCCTTTCTAAGATACAGGGAGACTGACTTATTAACAGGCCAGGAGCCTTCCTCTAAAGTGGCAGTTCTCAACCTGTGTTTCACAGGGGTCGCCTAAGATCCTCGAAAAACAGATATTTACGACTCATAACAGCAGCAACGAAAATAATGTTATGGTGGGCGGGTCATCACAACATGAGGAGCTGTATTAAAGGGTCGCGGAATTAGGAAGGTTGAGAACCACTGCTCTAAAGGCGTTGCGGACTCCAGACAAGGACTCTTTCGTCGACAGCTGAACCAGGTGGCCCCAGTGGAGGACACTGGGTTCCCCACAGCGCTGGAGCGAAGCCTGCCCCGTGGGAGGATCGGCGAGCCCGCTCCGTGCCACCAGAGGTCGCACGCACCTGACACATCTGCCCGGGAGCTCCGCCCGACCGCGCCTCCCCTTCTCGTCACAGGAGCTGGCGGGTGTCCGCGGGGCGTGGAATTTCGCGGTCTTCCGCACCTGCGGGCCCCGGGAGCGTGCGGGCAGGTGCGGGGGAAGAAGGCCGGAGGGACGCGGGCTGGCCGGGGGCGGGGTTGAGGCTGCCTGTGACGGCGACGGTGACCGAGCACTTAGGTAACACATCCTGAGGGTGGGGCGTCCGGCGGCGGGCCCGGAGCGCAGGCCGAGGAGCGGCGGGAAGCTCCCTCGGGACGTGGAGACCGTCCCCCAGGAGGTCCCGGGCCACCAGGATCGGAAGCGGGGGCCGGAAGTGAGGCGACAGGGCTTTGCGGCAAAAGGGAAGGTGGGACAGCGGGCTTTTCCGCCCTCGCCCCGCCCCCGGCCCTGGGGTCTTAGCGCCTTCAACTCAGGCTCCGCCCCCAGTCTCAGACCCCGCCCCCGCCTCAGGCTCCGCCCCCAGCCTCTCCTTTGCCTAGGGCTGTGCCGCCTTTCACAGGCTTCAGCCTCGTCCCTCCACCGTAGGCTCCGCCTACGCGCCTGTCTCTCCACCTTCCCTGGGCCTGTGCTCCTTCAGCCCCTCCCCCTCCGCGCCTCTGCTTCCAAGGCCCCGCCTCTCCCCTGCCCGCCCCGAGGCTTCACACCAGCCCCGCCCCCCCAGGCCTTAGGCGGACTCCAGGCGCCCTCTGGTGGCGTCTGCCTGCCAATCCTCCTTTCCTTCCTGCACTGCGGTCTACTAGGACTCCGGTCTACAGTTGTCCTAGAGCTCCGGATGTGCTTTCTCAGTCGCAGCGGAGCAGACGCTCTGGCCCTGGGGAGGAGAGCCGGGAGGTCTTGGGATGAGGAACACTGTTATAGTCCATTTGCAGTGTGAGCTGTGCTTTAAGTTCTTAGAGTTACGGAGAAGCCCGAGGCGCTAGGTGCCCCTTCTCCTAGCTGGCGGCTCACCCAGCCCATCTCGCAGCTCTGAAGAGTTGGAGAGCTCCTGATAGCCTGCTGAGCACTCCATCAGAGAACGGGGTAGACAGGCTCCAGGCTCAAATTATGAATACGGTTCTTGTCCTAAACCAACAGGGTGGGGAATTTGGGACGGGAGCAAGTTCTGCTCGATGGAAGAGGGGAGGGAGTTTCTCGACATCATGGGAATTTAAAAACCGTTTATCGTCTTGCTTCAAATCTGTACGCCAGCGTGTTTGGGTTTTCTCAATGCCGCCATTGCTTTCCTCAGAACTGAGTATTAAAAACGACTTTGTTTTCACCGCTTTTGAGTGTATTTTTATTTCCAGCACTGTCGAGCTCTAAGGTGGGATCCGTGGGATTCTACGAGCTCAGCCCTGAGCCGCTTCTATTTTTCTGACCATGGGCTGAATGGGATGGTGGAGTGTGGAGACAATTTATCTATCTGCCTGTCCCAAAGGCCCAGTTCCCTCTGCATTTCCTCAGTTCTGGCTACAACTTTGACAGGAACCAAAAGAACACAAAACAGAAAACAAAACAGGAGGGGTGGTGTGCACACCTGTAATCCCCACACTTAGGTGGACCCACGAGTCTCAGGAAGTTCAAGGTCAGCTACAGTGACTTTGAGGCTGGCCTGGACTACATTAAGACCCCGTCCAAAGAAAGAGAAAGGGGAGGTCGGAATAAAGATGCCAACCAGACTTGGGTTTCCGAGTTTGGGCCTTTGAAAAACAACCTGAAGGAAACTGAAGGCAGAAAGGTGACATTTTGGCAGTGGGGACTGAAAATGAGGAAAGAATGGATTCCCCTGGAACTGTAAGCAAGCCCCCATTAGATGCTTGCTCTCTTAAATCGCCTTTGTCGTGATGTCTCTTCACAGCAAGAGAACAGTAGTATGTCCCCACGCCAGACCTGGAAGACCCTGCTGGAGATGGGGTGGTGGGTGAGGGAAAGGTGGCTTTGACAGTCACCCATCGGTTTCATTTTTCTGATGGAACTCCATCCTGATCTTTTAATATTTTGCAGATCCTCTGCGTAGGACCTCCCACTTAACTCCCTGTCTGCCCAGCTCGTTCCATGTCCCCGTCTGGATTACTCTTTTCCATTGCTCTTGACAAGAGCAGCTCCCACCAGGGAAGACAGTGGCTGCAGATGCTGTCTGAGGTGGTGAGAGTCTGAGGGCTGCTTGTTCACATCCCGGGTGGATCAGCAAGCAGAGAACAGGACCCAAAGCAGGCCTGAGTATATAACCTCCAACGCCTACCCTGGGTGGTCTACATTTGCCAGCGAGCCCCATGTCCCAAAGGTTACATAATGTCCCAAAACAGTGCCACCAGCTGAGCATCAAACACTCAGAAACAGAGCCTGTTGGGGGTCATTGCACATTTACATTGAAACACCAGCCTTCTAGTACTTTCCATATTAAGTTTCTCTGTCTTGGGCTTTGGTCCCATTAAGTCATTGTTTGAGTGTTCCTAGGAAGAAACTGGACCTGATAGATGAGTGAGATATATTTGATGAAGATCCGTCATTGGACCATGCCCGTGGACGGTGGTGGCACTAGGGAAGTTGTGGCAACTCTAGGTTGAAGGTATGTTAAATATAATTTTAAAAGGGGGAAATAAGGCACAGTTGATTCATGAGAGGAAGCTGGCATATAATTCTCTTCCAAGAATGAAAGAGAAGGTTCATTAGGAGAAAGGGCCCTGAGCTGGGAGAACATTCGAAAGACTATATCAGCGTTTGGAACGGATGGACTGAAGCCTCTCTTTTTTTATTTTGAGAGGCAAGAAAACCACCATCCAGAAGATGACTGTGTAGGTGCGGATGCACAGGCCCAGGCCAGAGCAGTCTCCAGAGAAATCCTCAACAAGAGAGATACCCAGCTTCTATAACCTGTCAGGGTAACTGGACCTTTTACATCATGTGACTTAGTTCAACATCACACATGTGACAGTGACTTCTATAACCTGTCAGGGTAGCTGGGCAGTCTATAGCATGTGACTTAGTTCAACATCACACACGTGACAGCGTGGGAGAGCCGGATACTGATTAGGGTCGTACACTAGGAGCTGTAAAAGCACAGCACGGCACAGCACGGCACAGCATTGCACAGCATGGCACAGCACGGCACAGCATGGCACAGCATTGCACAGCATGGCACGGCACGGCACAGCATGGCACGGCACGGCACAGCATGGCACAGCATTGCACAGCGTGGCACGGCACGGCACAGCATGGCACAGCACGGCACAGCACGGCACAGCATGGCATAGCTCTTTGCTTTCTGTTGGGAAATAGAATGGCAAGGGTGATGATCTGATCTCCCCCCCCCCCGCCCAGACTGAGGGATTTGTCTCTTAAGAGCAACCATTGTTTTAAAGGGGCAAGCCCCTAACAATATGGCTATAACCTCCAGGTTGTAGTATATTTAAATTTTCATTTTAATTCAAATGAGTGTAAAGGGTAGAGAAATGTAATTTTAAAAAATGTATTTATTTTTTTTATGTACATTGGTATTTTGCCTGCAGGTAATGTTTGCATGAGGGCAACAGATCCCCTGGAACGGAAGTTACAGACACCTGTGAGCAGCCGTGCGGGTGCTAGGAAATAAACCTGGGTCTTCTGGAGGAGCAGTCAGTGCTCCTAACTGCTGAGCCATCTCTCCAGCCCTGAGAAATGTAATTATTTTTTGCCATTGAGTTTCTCAACTAAAATTTCGAGGAAAGGGACACAGTCTTATCTTTCCAAAACAGCTGTTCTTTGGCAATGCCTCTCCTCTGAAAGGCTCTCAGAGACAATATCAGGATTCACTCGGCATGTTTGACCAGCACGCTTGATCCCTAACACCTGTGGTTTAACTCATTTGCCTCAGCCAATGGGTAATGTGTATGACCTACACCAGCACAAGTGACCTGCTTGTGGCTAGTCACAGTGACTGGATGTTTAGATATGCAATGACTGCTGATGTCATTAACATCCTCACGTCACCTTTCTGCTTCAGACAGTTTGATCTCTTGCTAATTTTCCTATCCTAGCAGGCCTTCACACAGGGAAGGTAAAATTTAGGAAGGAACAGAAATATGCCTAGAATATTGTATCTGGGTTGACAAAAATTCTGGATCATGATGAGACCATTTATCTTCACTTACAGAATTTTCAGGACATATATAATAATTTAAAGATTGAATTATAGCCTATAACCTTTCTTTTAAATCTTGTACAGACCTTTAACAAAGTGGCATTTGGAAAATGAATTAAGTTCTAGAGGAAACTTCTTGGCAGGTAAGAATATTTCTTAAATGAAGAAAAAACTGGATCTTATTCCTTGCTTAGAAGATGTAAAGCCCCTGTCAATGCTTTTTTAAAAATTACATTTAAAAGCTGAACTTTCGTACCCCGTTGGTCTCAGGTGCGTGTCTACTCACCAGGAAGACAGCTAGTGTGCATGCATAGTCTGCCTTGAAGATTATTCTGCAAACGAGTCAAATGCCTTCCCCTCCACTTGTGTCACTGAAGTTTAGTCATCCTCACCGCCATTCCCCTCTCTCATCCTCTCCCTGCTTCCGCTGAAGCCTTTCTCCTCCCCATCAAGCCTTACCCCTCCCTTCTGGAGCATGGGAAACTTGTCAGTGCCTACACCACTGAAGAAAGTGACATCCTCTCTCCCACCCAACCACCAATTTCCAGGAGTCCCTTGGGGAGTAGTGTGGCTCATGAGCCCCTTTGAATGACTTTTTTTTTTAAAAAAATCTATTTATTTATTATATACAGTGTTCTCTGCCTGCATGTATGTCTGCGGGCCAGAAGAGGGCAGGCACCAGATCTCATTATGGATGGATGGTTGTGAGCCACCATGTGGTTTCTGGGAATTGAAGTCAGGACACCTGGAAGAGCAGGCAGTGCTCTTAACCTCTGAGCCATCTCTCCTGCCTCTTGAATGATTCCTTAATGAGAATGCTTTTCTCTTTAGTTGTTTTAGCCCATTTTTCTGTTCTATTGGGATATAACAGACTGGCTAGTTTTTGTTTGTTTTTTTAGTTCAGAGACATCGTCTCTCTCTCTCTCTGTACTCTTGGCTGTCCTGGAGCTCTCCCTGTAGTGGCCTAAGACTCACAGAGATCCACCTGCCTCTACTTTCTGAGTGCTGGGATTAAAGGTCTGTGCCACTATGCTCAGCTGACTGGCTAATTTTTAAAGACTCGAAAGAACCCAATTTAGATTCCCTACGTAAGAGTTCTTGCGATGTTTTATTTTCTGTCTGTTTGGCTTCATTTACTATAATATCTTTGAAGTTTATCCGTATTTTGACTTTAATAAGATCTCTCTCTTTTTTTAGGAATGAGTAAATTTTGCTGTATATATGGACCATGACTGATTAATTTATATCATTGATATAAATATATGTATGGCTTGTGTTATGTGTGAAAGTATGTGATATATTCATTGTATTATACATATATAATATGTATTAATACAGTTGATATATTGTATTATGCAATATAATATATTGTTTAATATATATAACACACATAACACAAGCCCTACATATATTTATATCAATAATATAAATTAACCAATTATGGTATATACAATGCATTATATTGTATATATACAATATATGCAGTAAACAGGGGAATACAGATATCCTTAATGGATGGTCATTTTATTTACTTTGAATAATGCCCAGAGATGAATTGCTGGGTCACCTGGTAGCCCTACTTCTTCAGAAATCTCTATGCTGTTTAGCATACTGGCTATAGCATTCTCCTTCCCCTGTAGCATACAGGTATTCACTTTCCCCACATCTTTGCCAGCCTTTTTTCTCTTTCACTTTTTGATGAAAGCCATCCTAACAGCAGTGAGGTGGTATCTCTGAGTTGTTTTGACATGTGTATACTGGATAATTAATGTTGTTGGGTACCTTTTTATATCACCATTGGCTATTTGAAGTCATACCTATTCAAATATTTGCTCACTTGTGTGTGTTTGTAAGATGTATGTGTGATGTATGCACATGTATATATGTGTGTAGTATATATGTATTTGTGAGTGTGGTATATGTGTATGGTATATGCATATGCGGGGCATATGTGGTCTATGCATATGTGTGTGTGGTATATGCACACATGTGGGGTGTATATGGCCTATGCATATGTGTGTGTAGTATATACATGTGTGTATGGATTTCTTGCGGCTATGTGTGAGTGCTCCCAGACGTCAGAGGTGGACATCAGCTGTCCTCCTCTATCACTCTCCACCCTATTCCTTTGAGACAGAGTCTCTCGCTGGACTAGGAGCTAGGCTGTCACTGACCACCCATGGCACTGGCTTTCCAGGCACAATATGTGGTGACACCCAGCTTTCTGCTTGGTGCTGGGGTCAGAACTTGATCAGCAAGCATCTCACTTACTGAGTCGTCTCTGCAGTTCCCCTTTCCCCACTTTTTTTTTTCTGGTTTTTCAAGACAGGGTTTCTCTGTGGCTTTGGAGCCTGTCCTGGAGCTAGCTCTTGTAGACCAGGCTGGTCTCGAACTCACAGAGATCCGCCTGCCTCTGCCTCCTGAGTGCTGGGATTAAAGGCGTGTGCCACCGCCGCCCGGCCTTTCCCCACTTTTTAATCAGATTTTGATACAAATAAAAAAAATCAGTCTCAAAATTAAATATTGAATCATAAAGATTCCTAGAAGCTAAAACAATTCTGAGAATGAAAGAGCTGGAGACACGGCACTCCTTGATTTAGCATTGAGTCACTGTAGCGAATTAGGTTGGTAGATGAATAACTAGGCCAGTTCAAGAATGACAACTATACTTTAATGACTATAATGGGGAAAAACTCACGCTACAAGAGTGGGAGGTCCGACTTCCTATATGTCTGGCGAGCACCGCACAGAGAGGGCACGCACCTTAATTCTCCCAGTTTTTCCTCCTCCGCTGCAGGTAGCCACACCTTAATTAGATGGGCTTGGTTGTTAGGATTTCCCCATCATGTCACCACGCTGTAGACTGGAAATTGTAAGTAGTGGCACCACAATAGACATGCACCAGTGAAATAGAGAGCCAGAGACAAATCCAAAGTACATGGTCAACTGATGGTTCGTGGGGCATCAAGGGGACCGTGGGGCCTGCACACTATGGTGGCTTCATCCCCTGGTTGGGATCCTGGACTAGATAGACAGCGGAGGGAGAGAAGTGAGAAGTGGCGTGCACTCGCCTCTCCGCTTCAGACTGTGAGTACAATGCAGTCAGCTGCTTCAAGCTCTTGCTGTCTTGACTCCTCTGCCAGAATGGACTGTATCCTTGAACTAGGTCTTAGTTTCTTTTCTACTGTGAAGAAATACCATGACTAAGGCATCTTAAAGGAGAAAGGGTTTATAAGGGAATTACAGTGCCAGGGGGTTAGGGTCTATAGCAGGGACAGCAGGCGGGCAGGTGTGCCACTGGAGCAGTAGCTGAGAGCTTATATCTGATGGGGGGGGGGCACGGGCTTTTGAAGCTCGAGAGCTCACTTCCAGTGACACATGCCCTCCAACAAGGCCGTACCTCTTAATCCTTCCCAGACAGTTCTACCAGCTGGGAGCCAAAACATTCAAGAATCTGAACCTATAGGGATCATTCTCATTCAAACGGTGAACGACCTGCAAGGAAAATAAGCCCCCTTTACTATAAGTTGCTTTTCTCACACCAACAGAGGAGAAAATAAGTACCCACCGTGGCTCATTCCTGAAATGCCAGCACCGGGGAGGGAGAGGTAGGAGGATCAGGAGTTCGAGGCCTGCTTCAGCTACGGGAGACCCTCCCTCAAGCAGCAGCAAAATCAGCACCTGCAGAGAAAGGAAGGATGAAGCACCGGGCAGCTGCTGAAGTCTGTCTGAGATGAGGACCTGATGGAACAAGGCTAGCACTGGAGAGTCTGTCACAGAAGTCCCCTCGGTGGAGATGACCTCCATGCTCCTGCCTTGATCCTGTGTCGGTTGTAGAAAGGCATTTTGGAAGTTCCGTGGAGCTCGGTGTGGTAGGGGCAGTCTGAGCCAGGACTGTCAGCCTGGGCACCAAATCCTGCCTTCACGGGAGACCTAGATGCCTGGGGTCAACTATGGTGCAGATGTTCCCATCTCTACACTCTGCTGAGAAACTGGATGGCTATGAAATGCCATTAAAAGTCAGAAGTGGGGAAATTCTTTTTCAGACAAGTGAAGTCGTTGGGTAGCTTACTTTCCAAAACTTTCTCCTCTGATCAATGATCTTTTGCATTTTGATTTCTTAGTTTCTAATCCCTGCCACCCTGTCCCATTCTGAGTTTCCATCCCATTGCTCTGAGGTTCTTAGTGTTGGGCACAGACCTGGGAAGTGGAGGGAGAAGGACGGTTTATGTTCAGGGAAAACCCTTTAGAGTTGAAGTGGGTTAGGGTGGTGAGGAAAGCCACGCAAGGTAAAAGCTGTATGAGGCTTGACTGGCAATGAGGTTTGTCACGCATCAGAGATGTTGCCGCTGACTTCTGTGGTGGGTCATTCCTGACTCCCTGCCAGCTCCACCCCTCCACCAGCCTGCCACCATTGCCCTCTTGCTGCCCAGTGATGTAGAACCTGGCCAAGACTGACAAGGAAGGAAGGAGAAAGGGACAGTGGTTAAAATGTCAGCTGCTCAGATGGAAATCCAATGGGGATAATTCACCATGATGCATTTTAGTTACGGATCAAAGTAATGCTTTAGTTACTGAAACACAAACGGCTTCATTGGGAGGGAAGCAAATGTTAATCAAGTCAGCAAGACACATGAAGAAGAAACTAAACATGTTTGCTACATTAGAGTTTTTGCTAGTTTGTGGTAAAGAAAGTTCATATAACAAAGATCCCAGTATCAACAGCTGAATGCGTATAGTTCTGTGAACTCGGCAACAATTGAGTTCTAGCATAAACATCATCTTTGCCTTGTATTGCAGACTTTTGTTTTTCAAGACAGGGTTTCTCTGTGTAACCCTGACTGCCCTGGAACTCACTCTGTAGACCAGGCTGGCCTCGAACTCAGAGATCCACCTGCCTCTGCCTCCCGAGTGCTGGGATTAAAGGCGTGTGCCACCACCGCTTGGCCCATTGCTGATATTTTAACACAGAAAGAACCTTGCTTGTGCTCAGGGGGTGCTAGCCTACTTTTAAGCACTCTGGCTTTTCTGGAGGATGTGCTAGACTCAGAGGGATGTTCACCTTCACCTCCTATTATCTGTTAAATGCAGGAGACTATCTTCTAGTTAAAGTTTAGAAGCCCCTAAGACGGCCCACCTAGCATTGCATGTGCAGTGTGCTGTGTGCACACAGGAAGACCTAAAGACCTTTAGCTGTAGTGGAGACTGCCCTTTCAGCTTAAGAATTTAAAGTTGGTAACAAACAGATGTGAAACATCTTCTGCCCCCCAGTGGTTAAAAGTAATTTTGCAATGTTGCCTCCACTGTTTCAAATTACAAAGGGAAAAGTGTGTGAAAACTGTGTGATGCATTGCCATAGCTAATTACTTTTATTGCATATTTTACAAAGGAGGAACAATAAATTCTGCTTTATTAACCACACTGTACCAGTGCCTAGAAATCTGGGCAAGAAGTAAAATCAATTTTGTGATATTTTCCCTTCAGGATTAAAATAAGATTTTCCGATTTCTACAGAGAATGTTAATTTGACATCAATCTAGTTATAATTTAGTTCCATTCCTGATTCAAATAGTGATTATCCTGTTTGGCTCCTTTCATATTTCAGTTCCTAGACGGAGGATGAGGATATGGGTAATAATTCTTGCTATTTCCTTTTGCTTTGCTTTTTTTTCTTTTTCTTTTCTTTTCTTTTATTTTTTCCCCCATGATATTTATTGAGCTCTACATTTTTCTCTGCTCCCCTCCCTGCCACTCCCCTCCCTCCCTCAACCTTCCCCCAAGGTCCCCATGAATTCTTGCTATTTCCTTAGCTGCATTTAGGATTATAGGCATCACATTCATCGTATGCTGCGAGGGGAAAATGCCAGGCTTCATTCTGTATGGAATGCCCTCATTAGTTGTCTTTGGGCATCTTTTGGGCTAGTTGTTAATGCAGAGTCTCAGATATCAAGCGCAAAGTTTTTAATTTTAATTGACTTCAACATGAAGCGGATGGGAAGTAATGCAATGAGCCTTTGGGCAGAATGCAGATGAGTTCTCAAGTTCAAGGGAGAGTGTTGTGAAATGGCACACAAGTGATCATGGCTTTCATTTCTTAAGGGAATTGAACTAATCATACTGCTCATTTTCACGGCTATTCTGAAAGGTCTCCTCATGGCCAACTGCTCCCAGAAAGCTGTGCTCTCCCGAGTATCTCCAGGCCAGCCCGGGAGCTGGAACCCATGTCAGCTGAGTATGTCAAGAGCCATAAGAGACTAAAAGGGGAGAGAAAATATTGGCAACATAGCCTCCTTCAAGACATGCTTAAAGACACTGAAAGGAAAATATTTAGGTGAAAAGTTCTAACATTTCTAGATGATGGAGGATAATAGAGTCCAGACCTTTTGAAAGCAATCAGCCTTGTTGTTTTCATGGGATGATTGTTTGTTAGTTTTTTTGCATATGCTTATATTATATCAGGATGCATATAAAGAATAGAATCAGACTCCAGATAAAGACTAGTGAAATATACTTAATCTATTGAATTGTAAACTTATAGGCGGTTAAGATGACAAATGTTATGTTATATGGATTTTTATCACAATAAAAATTTATTTCAAAAGGTAAGCAAAATCTTCCCAATCCATTCATTTATTTATTTATTTTGTATACTCTGCCTGCATGTGTGCCTTCAGGCCAGAAGAGGGCGCCAGATCTCATTTTGGATGGCTGTGAGCCACCATGTGTTTGCTGGAAATTGAACTCAGGACCTCTGGAAGAGCAGACAGCGCTTTTAATCTCCGAGCCATCTCCAGCCCCCAGAAACTTCCTCAATTTAATGAACACAATAGAGAATGAAACATGCAATATCTGATAAGCATTCCAGGTGCTGCATCAGTTAATAATTGGGAAGCTGATGTGGACTGGGAATAATGAAGAGGGACTGGTACTTGCTGGGTAATCTTTTCTAACGGAATCCTCCTGACCTTAGAGCTACAGCTATCCATCCGTGGGAAGCTGTGGGGACGTCTACTACACTTCATGCTGGTGAGTCAGGGCCCACTGCTGACTTACTTTAACTGCTTTAATGTCTTGTTCCATCTCCTGAATAAGATCTGTGATAGACTGCAAATCGCCAGAGGAGCACAAGACCTCTGTAGGTAGGAGGCACCGCTGGCCGCCGCGCCTGCCCGTTTGTCCGTCGTCACTCAGCTTTCCTGTACCTCTCTGGCCCAGCTCTCCTGCCGAAGCAGTAAGGGCAGGTGGAGTTCAGCAACCAGAAGAGCCCTTTGGGAGCTGGAAGACAGCTTAATTGGTAAAGTGCTTGTCTTGCAGGCACAAGGTCTTGTCATCTTGGTGTTGAGGGTGGAGAAACAAGTGGATCACTGGGGCCTAACCTGCCTGATGCGTTTCTTAAAAAAGAAAAGAAAAGAAAAGAAAAGAAAAGAGAAAACAAACAAAAACAGCACCTGAGGCCTTTACATGCTTATGTACATGTGCATAAGCATGCATACCTGTACACACATGCATGTGAATGTGTGTGTATTTATTTACAGCTAGACATGTATTCCCAAACACTTTGTCTGCTGAAGAGCAAAAAAGTATTAGTTGCTTCTTGATGGCCTAAGGTATCAGTGGCCCCTCCTGCTTCTGTGATGCTGAACCCCCTTGCCTCTCATTCCTGATGAGGTGGGTACTCCTTCCCTCTACAGTTAGATGCCTCAGGGAAGAGAGAAAGCAATGTTTCCCCACAATCTATAGTCCATCCCCTCCCTTCCTCCCTCCTGCTCCGCTCCTTCCCTTCTTTCCTCTCTCCCTTCTCTTCCTCCCTTCCACATCTGTGTGTGGTGTTTTGAAACATTAAGGATTTAGTTCTGGGCTTCTGTATTTTTTTTTTCCCCATTGGTGCTTAATTCAGCCGATGTTTTCTGCATGCTTAATATGTCAGAGAGCTGGAGGGCCTGCCATTGCATGTCGGTGGGCAGGGTGGTGGGGGGAGGAAAGTGTGACCTTTAAGGTAGGTTGATGCCAGTTGTCTCCTGTTTGTTCAGACCATTCTTTCTAAGGCCTGTTCTCGTGTATAGAAACTAGCTCTAAAAAAATAAAAAAAAAAAAGATTAAATAATTATAGTTACCCTCCTCACAGTTTAACCAAGCTTAGTTTCAATGTAATAGTTAGACTCCTTAAAATAAAATGTTTATTAAAACTTAAAAAAAAAAAAGAAACTAGCTCTGACAGACTAGCGCTAAATGTTAAAACAGACATAATCACGATAGCAATACAGAGTCACAAGTTTTAGGAAGAAACAATTAAATGGTTCCTAATAAGGAATTATTTGGACCTCCGGGGAACATTTGGTAGTGTCTAGAGACATTTTGATGTGTCACAATTGTAGAGTGGTCCCATTGGCACATAGTAGGCGCCACTATAGATAGAAACTATTGGTATTGCCAGACAACCTGCGATGCACAAATAGTCCCCAACCAAACTCAGTGGCTCGCTGTTGTCTAGTGAATGAGACGATTAAAATGGGCTGCGTGTTTTATGCAGCAAGGAAGTGAGCTTACAGAGGTTGCCCATCCGACAGCCAGGCCTCGCCGTTTTCTCTCACAGTAATAAAGGTTGGGGCCATATCCCAGAGTGGAAGGCCTGCATTATTTCCTGTTTGCAGATGAGAGTGGCTGTTAGCACAAAAGGAGAAATCAGTGGTTAGTGCTTGAAGAAAAGTTTCTCTGAAATAGAGAATTCCTTTGCCTTTGCTCTGTTTGTGCTCCTCAGAAAGAGGCCTAGTCGCTTGCTGAGGCCCAGTGGAGGGAAAGGCAGAGATTGGGTTCCCTGGCGTTTGAGTGGAGTTCTCACACTGCGAGAGGGAGTTCTATTGCAAGTTTTAATTACTATGCCTAAGAGATCCATGAAACAAAAATGCCTCTGATGGGCAAGCCCCTTTGTAGTGATGTTTTGTTTGTGTTTTTAACAAATGAAGCTTGCCTGAAGATCTAAGTCACTAGAGGCCAGGCAGTGACGACATACAACTTAACTCCAGCATTCAGGAGACAGAGTCGGAGGGACTTCTATTAGTTCAAGGCCACCCTGGGCTACACAAAATTGATCTAGTCAAAAGAAAAACACAGCTCACACAAAGTTGATCACTTGGAATCACACGCCTTTAATCCCAGCACTAGGGAGGTGGAGACAGGAGTGGTAGAGAGGAATGTAAGGCGGAAGGAGACAGGAAGGAGCTCAATGTAGTCTGAGGAGCAGCGTAGTCTGAGGACAGGATCACCCCTTCGGTCTGAGCATTGGTAGAGGTAAGAACTCTCTAGTGGCTGGCCACTCAGCTTCTATGATCTTCAGCATTAACCCCTATATCTGACTCTGCATTTTTATTATTAATACCAATTAGAATTCATGCTACACCCACTGCCTAAGGACAGACAGTTCCTGAAATGCTGGAGGCTATTACAGGAGACAACAAGTCGTGTGTTTGTTTTTCCCACCACTAAACAAGTTTGTTTGACCCATCAGCGCTGGATGTACTTGATCGCATGTGGGCAGGGGGTTCACAGGCAGGAAATACATTAGGACGTACGCTTGCCCCTGATTGGGTCTGATGGGAAATACTTAAGCTGCAGCAAAACTTGATTTGGGGCCATTTTTTTCTGGGGAAACAGACGGACCTGGCCAGATCCCATCCACCTGGCCAGTATCTAATTAAAGCTTGCTACAAATTTGGCTTTAAATCATGGTAGTGGTCTTATTTTCTACCAGTGGGATTAATAACACCAGCTCAGGACTTTTTTTTTTTCATACATTTTTGTGTGAGAAGAAAGAAGTCTTTCTTGGTTAGAACAGTATTATTTAGGTTTTCTGTTGCGTGCTCCTGCATCCAAATTGACCCGTCTCCAGGGATTTTGGTTGTAGGAAACAGGCTTTCCTGACGATGGAATTTACATAGACAGGTACAGAAACCACTGTGTTCAGAAACTAGCTTGCAGCGTGGTCCGCACATTATGCAGTGTGATAACTTCCTGTGATAACTTCTAAAGGAGGGGGACCATGTGATGTCCCAAACACATCTTTAAGAAGGTAAAAAAAAAAAAGCACACAGGACATACGAGCCAGGATGTTCACTTTCTGGCCTATTCCGTTTCCTTGGTCACGGTTAGGTGAGCACTGGTCTTTGATTTTTTCTCATGAGAAATTGCCCAGAATCAGGACACTTTTTCCTTTTTTTCTATTTTCCGAGGTCATTGTTATAGTATGACGTATGGGATGTGGCGCTGCGACCACGCAGAAAAATCACTTCCGTGAAGATCACCACTCTATCAGATGGGCCAGATTTCCCTGGAGCCCTCTACTCCCTTCCCAGGCTGGCTGGGTTGTAGGGTGGCTCCAATCCAGGTAGGTTCTCCAGGGAAGGGACATGCTGGGAGAGAGGTCTCTCTCTCCCCATAGCATCTGCGTGCGTGTGTGCCTGTGTGTGTGTGTGTATGTGTGTGTGTGTATGATAGAGAGAGAAAAAAGAGAGAGAGAGAGAAAAAGAGAGAGACTTTAATATGTTTTTCTACTGTAAAAAGCCAGTGTTTTGAGGAAATCCAGGCTAGATCATTTGAGAGATTGTGAATATTTAGGAATTACCTCCCCAAACATCAATCATCTATAAATTGAATTAGATGCTCACTTAACGCTAGAATAAAAATCAGTCGCCATGATTCTTTCGGGGATCAAAATCTCTCTTGATAGGACTGGAGAGAAGGTGCAGTGGTTATGAACGCTTTGTTCTTGCAGATGGTCTGGGTTCTTCTGATCTCCATGGGTAGGTACCAGGGATGCACATGGCACACATACGTACAACCAAAACGCTCATATTTAAAATAAAAAGATCTCTATGAAATGTCCCAGGAGCTCTGAACTCTCCAGGAAAATCTGGGCCCTGCTAAGGCGTCAGAGCAAGTACCCTCCTGGCAGCTCTCAGTCCTCCTTCCTAGGAGCCACCCCTCTGCCCTGCAGGAGGTCAAAGGGGAAGCCTTCACAGAAACATCAACATCCAATACCTGTAAAATTCCCAGTGCAGATGACCAACTGTAAGACGTGGCTGGAAGTTAGTTACACTGAGTCTAGATCCCTCCCTCATGCAGAGATAGAAAGGAGAGCATTTAGATTTGTTGAAAGTTTTTTTTTTTTAAGGGAGTCCCTACCTACATTGCTATCAATTTCCCCTACCTGAGCCTTTGCTTCCCTTTGTTGAAGAAATGTGTTTCCTGTGTTTAGAGAAACAAAGGCTTCAAAAGTTAAAGGCTGGGGGGGGGGGGCGGCGGCTGGGGGAGGAGCAGGTAAGAGTCACCTTGAAATCCTGCCTCAGTCGGAGGATGAGCTGGTCGTGGCAAGGCTATGGCAAACTGCAGGCTTCCTGAGAGAAAGTGACTTAAGTCCTTCCTACTCAGGGGTCCCTGGAGGAGAAAGGGGTGTGTATGAAGTGGGAATCCAGGCTTCAGGACTCTGCCCAGGGCAGCCTGGAAAGGGATTATGGGAGACACTAGGGTTGCAGGCAAAGGTCTAGCCTCTGGTTTTGAGAATCCATCTAGCCTGCCCAGAACGGTCTTCTCAGCCTGACCGAGAGGAAGCACAGAGGCTGGAAGGAAGCTGCTAGCTCACCCACACTGTGGTCTCCAAACTCAGGCCTCAGCACAGGCAAAAATGGGGTGGTGTGTTGGGGGTGGTTAATAGACTCTGAATACCAATTGAGATATTGATTACCATAGGACCAAGGCTTTGTATTTGTGTATGCATGCTTATTTTTTTCTAATTTTGAGTCTCTTTATTATTATACCTGGAAAAATTATGGTTGAGTATATTTGTAGGGTAAAATGAGATTTTTTTTAATAAGGCGGAAATAATAAATCAAGTTAATTAAGCGTGGTGCATTTCTTACTTAGAAAGCTCAAAGAGGGCTGGAGAGATGGCTCAGTGGTTAAGAGCACTTGCTACTCTCCAGAGCACCCAGGTTCGATTCCCAGCACCTACATGGTGGCTCAAAACAGTAACTCCACTTCCAGGGCATCTGATATCCTCTTCTGGCCTCTGTCAGCGCCAGGCATGCATGTGGTACACAGACATACATGTAGGCAAAACACCCATATAAAATAAAAAATAATAACGATAATGATAGACAAATGCTGTGGGATATTTGTACACTGTGTGAAAATGTATGGCTGTGATTGTTGTAATAAAAGCTAAATGGCCAGTAGCTAGAAAGAGGTTAGGTGGGACTTCGGGGGACAGAGAGGACTCTGGGAAGAAAGCCGGAGTCTCAAACCAGACTTGGAGAGGAGACAGGAGGTGCAAGATGGAAGAGAGGTAATGACACGTGGCAGAACATGGATTAAAACTATGGGTTAATTTAAGTTATAAGAGCTAGTTGAGACAAGCCTAAGCTAAAGGCCAAGCTTTCATTAATTAATAATAAGTCTCCAGGTCATTAATTCATTAATTAATAATAAGTCTCCAGGTCATTAATTCATTAATTAATAATAAGTCTCCAGGTCATAAATTCATTAATTAATAATAAGTCTCCAGGTCATGATTTGTGGACTGGCTGCCCAAAGATAGTTTGACAAGAAAGCTTGCTACAGACTGATAGTTCTTTTTTTTTTTTTTTGTTCTTTTGTTGTTGTTTTTTGAGACAGGGTTTCTCTGTAGCTTTGGAGCCTGTCCTGGAACTAGCTCTTGTAGACCAGGCTGGCCTCGAACTCACAGAGATCCGCCTGCCTCTGCCTCCCGAGTGCTGGGATTAAAGGCATGCGCCTCCACCACCCGACTTTTTGTTCTTTTTTTAATTAAATGTTTTCATTTATTTTACATACCAACCACAGTTTTCTTTCCCTCCTCTCCTCCTGTTCCGTCTACCCACCTCCTTCCTCTCTACCTCCTCCTCTGTTCAGAAAGGGCCAGACATCCCATGGGAGTCATCAAAGCATGGCATATCAAGTTGAGGCAGGACCAAGATCCTCCCCCTGCATCAAGGCTGGGCGAGGCATCCGTGCATGGGGAACAGGTTGCAAAAAAGCCAGCTCATGTGCCAGGGACAAGTCCTGATCCCACTGCTAGGAGCCCCTAGCTTTTGGTCCAGAGTCCATGAGCTCTCACAAGCTCAGGTCAGTTATCTCTGTGGGTTCCTCCATCATGACCTTGACCTCCCTTGCTTGTACAATCCCTGCTCCCTCTCTGCAACTGGACTCCTAGACTTGGCTCAGTGCTTGGCTGTGCATCTTTTCATCTGCTTCCATCACTTACTGGATGAAGGCTCTCTGATGACAAGTAAGTTACTCATCAGGAAAAGGCCATGGTGTTTAGGCACCTCTCTACTATAGCTAGGAGTTTTAGTCTTAGTCTTGTGGATTCCTGGGAGTTTCCCTGGCATCAAGTTTCTCCCTAACCCCAAAATGGCCTCCACTATCAAGACATCTCTTTCTCCCTCTCCATCCTGCTCCCAACCCAACCAACCAAATCCCTCATGTTCCCACCCCCCACCCCCTCCTGACCACCCTCCCCCAGTTTACCCAGGAGATCTCATTTATTTCCCCTTCCCAGGGAAATCCATGTGTCCCTCTTAGGGTCCTACTTGTTGCTTAGCTTCTCTGGGGCTGTGGATTGTAGCTTGGTTAGCCTTTGCTTTACATCTAATATCCACTTATGACTGAGCACATACCATGTTTGTCTTTCTGGGTCTGGGGTACCTCACTCAGGATGATTTTCTTTTCTCGTTCTATCCATTTGACTGCAAATTTCAAGATGTCATTGCTTTTTACCATTGAGTAATATTCCATTTTGTAAATGTACCACATTTTCTTTGTCCATTCTTTGGTTGAGGGGCATCTAGGTTGTTTCCAGGTTCTTGCTATTACAAATAACGGTGCTATGAACACAGTTGAGCAAATGTACTTGTGGTATGAGTGTGCATCCTTTGGGTATATGTCCAAGATTGGTATAGATGAGCCTTGAGGTAGATTGATAACCAATTTTCTGAGAAACCCCCATACTGATTTCCATAGTGGCTGTACAAGTTTGCATTCCCACCAGCAATGGATGAGTGTTCCCCTTACTCCACATCCTCTCCAGCATAGGCTGTCATTGGCGTTTTTGATCTTAGCCATTCTGACAGGTGTAATCAGAGTCATTTTGATTTGCATTTCCCTGTTAGTTGAACAATTCTTTAGGTGTTTCTTGTCCGTTTGAGATTATTCTGTTGATAATTCTCTGTTTAAGTCTGTACCCCATTTTAAATTGGATTATTTGGTATTTTGGTGTCTAGTTTCGTGAGTTCTGTATATATTTTGGAAAGCAGTCCTCTGTCTGATGTGGGGTTGGTGAAGATCCTTTCCCATTCTGTAGGCTGCTGTTTTGTCTTATTGACAGTGTTCTTTGCCTTACAGAAGATTCTCAGTTTCAGGAGGTCCCAATTATTAATTGTTCATCTCAGTCAGACTGGTAGTTCTTAAGGAGCAAAGTTCATGGCTTCTGGTAGATTTCCAGCCTGGGCCGGGGGAAGGCTTTTGTACACCTTCTTCTCCATCCCACTTCCTTGATGGAGTCGAGTGGGAAAGTGCCAGGCCCTGGGTTTGTTTTCCAGTACCACAAAATAAAAAAGAGTACAGACAGAGGAATTGGGAATTGACGCTCATAGAAGTTCACAGGCCAAGTCTGAAGGAAGCAGAACAGGCTGTAATAATAACCAGGGGCCCTGGCTCAGAATTTTTGAGACTTTCAAGACAGTGAGAGCAGAGCATTTAACCAACTGTACTTGTCGTCTGTGGCTTTCTGGCCGGGTGGCATGTTTGCTGTGGCTCTGCTCCTCTGCCAGGCTACGTATCTGTCAGCTCATCACTGCTCTGGGCAGTGACCTTCTGCCCGGCTGCCTGAGATTGCTCTTGAAATCTCAGTGGAAGCTGCCATGTCCCCATAACTCCTGCATTCTGTGCACCCACAAAGTCGCACAGTGTGGAAACTGCTCCGCCACCTGCCTGAGGCCGTTGACCATGGCTGCAGCCACGGACTCCTTTCCTGGCTGAGAGGAGGGGAATGGATTCTAAGACACGCTGGGCAGGGAACCCAGGGAGGACACCCTGTGGCCTTTTCCTGAAACAATTCTCCCTTGCAATGCCTCAAGGTCCATGGTGGGATGGGGCTTCAAGCCTTCCTAGATACCCTTGAGGCCTTTCCTGTGTGTTCTGATAAAAAGTTCCTCACTTCCTTTTCTCTGTATAAATCTCTCTCACACCCCAACACACACACACACACACACACACACACACACACACACACACAACTATTTTTTCCTTTTTATCCATTTAGGTTGTAGCTTTTCTAAGTCTTTTGTGCCTGGGTATACTGCACCTCTGACTAAAAGTGCTGATAATGCTCGTGTCACAGGTGCATGTGATAGCACTCACTTCACAGGTGCATGTGAGAATGCTCATGTCACAGGTGCATGTGAGTACACTCGTGCCACAGGTGCATGCTTTATTGTTTAGAAATTTCTCCAAGATAAGCCAGTTTTAATTTTGGCTTTCCGTGGAGCATTGAGGCCTGGGCACTCAATGTGTGTAGCCACGCTCCTTCCCACTGTGTGCTGGGTGACCTGCAGCCTGCTTTCTCGCAGAACGCTGGTCTGTGTCAGAGGGTAGTTCTCCAGCCCCCTCATCGCAGGAGCACTCTGGTTAGAGCATGCATGGTTTTGGCTCCGCCCATCACTTGGTTTTGGTTCTAAGTCGACCTCCGTATTTTCAGGTGTAGTTATAGGAACGACTCCATTCCTCAGCACCAGTTTTTGTTTGGAAATGATTTGAATGTGATCCTCAAGGGTTCATGTGTTGGAGGCTTGGCCCCCATTGTGAGTGTATGGAGATGTGAGCCTGGGGGGTGTAGTCATAGGTCACTGGAGTACCACATTCAAAGGGCATTAGAGACACCTGTTACTGTAGCGTATCTGTGAGGCTGGTTCCTTTATAAGTAAAAGTGGCCACAGTTCTGGAGGTTACCTGGTATAAGCTCGGCTCTGGTGAGGACCAACTGAAAGGGAGGAAAGGCTTTATTCACGGTTTCAGAGGGGTTAGCTGGTTCAGAGCTGGCTCTATTCAGCTGTTTCAGCTGGGGACTGGGAAACAGTGAGAGAAAGGGGCTGGAGGTGAGACACACCCTTCAAAGACATAGCACCATGATAAACTAGGCCTCACTCCCTAAAGGCCATCAGGCTATGAACTCATGAATGGATGTCTTAGTCATGGTTACTATTGCTGTGATGAAACATCATGACCAAAAAGCAAGTTGGAGAGGAAAAGGTTTATTTGGTTTACACTTCCACATCACTGTTTATCACTGAAGGGAGTCAGGACAGGAACTCAAACAGGGCGGAAGCCTGGAGGTGGGAGCTGATGCAGAGGCCATGGAGAGGTGCTGCTTATTGGCTTGCTCATCAAGTTTTGCTCAGCCTGCTTTCTTTTTTTCTTTTCTTTTCTCCCCCCCCCACTTCTAGACAGGGTTTCTCTGTGTAGCCCTAGCTGTCCTGGAACTAGGTCTGTAGACCAGGCTGACCTTGAACTCATAGAGATCCGTCTGCCTCTGCCTCTCAAGTTAAAGGCATATGCCACCACTCCCTGCCCAGCTTTTTAATTTTTTTCCTGCTTTCTTACAGAACCCAGGACTAACCTCCAATAGGTAGCAGCACCTACCTTGGACTGGGACCTCTTACATTACTCACTAGTTAAGAAAGTGCCTTACCAAAAACTCTTTAGCTGGCTGTGGTGGTGCACACCTTTCATCCCAGCAGTCTGGAGGTAGAGGCAGGTGGATCTCTGTGAGTTCAAGGCCAGCCTGGTCTGCAAAATGAGTTCCAGGACAGCTAAAGCTGTTACACAGAAAAACTCTATCCTGAGAAACAAAACAAAGAAAATGCCTTACAGCCAGATCTTACGGAGGCATTTTCTTAACTGTGGTTCCCTGCTGACAGATGACTCCAGCTTGTGTCAGCTTGACACAAAACTATCCCGCACAATGGATTAAGTCTCACTGATGAGGTTAGCATCCTCATGATCCCATCACTGCTCAAATTTGAGTTTTGGGGGCACATTTTATACCAAAATCATAATGACATGCAATGGTAGGAGCCTGTCAGTGCAGGCAGGAGTGATCGATTTTTGCGACAGAAGCCAAAGAGGCAATCAGAAGTCTTAAGTCTGTGTGACCTAAAAACTCATCCAGGAATTTCATGACTACAGTCTCTAATGCCCTTGGAATGTGGTACTCCGGTGACCTATGACAACCCCCCCCCGCCCCTGCCCCCCAAGGCTCAGGCTCACATCTCCGATACACTCACAATGGGGGCTAAGCCTCCAACACATGAACCCTTGAGGATCACATTCAAATCATTTCCAAACTTTAGCATCAAGCCTGGGGCCCTATGAAACTGCGCAGGTTACAGGTCCACTCTGCAGGTGAGCAACAAAAGCCCGCAGATGAGAGACCTAGAGGGTCCCTGCTGTAGCTCCCTCTGCCTGGAAGCCAAGTGCCATGGTCTGAATAGCTTAGGCTTGTTTATGGGCTGGATATTTGGCACTAGTTTTGGAGTGTTGTAGGAGATAATAGGGGTCATGACCTTTGGAAGGGGCAGGTCTCATTTTCTGTTGCTATAACAAAATCTTCAAACTGGGCGCCATATTTTAAAAAGAGATGATTTAACCCACAGTTTTGGAGGCTCAAGAGCACAACGCGGTCATCTGCTCGGCACTGATAAGGGGTCCTGGAAGTGCGGTAACAGGAGAATGGCTGTTGGGAAGAATGCAGTGAATCCAATGAGGCTATCCTGAGATCTAACAGAGTGATGTCCTACACAAACAAGTAAAGTCGTCCCGAGTCGTATGCGAGAGTAGACGTTAACCCACAGGAAAGAGGGTAAAGGGACCCAGGAAAGAGGGTAAAGGGACCACGTAGGGAGTGAACTGCTGGTGCCGCTGCATTCTCAAATCATCCTGGCCTCAGATTCCACATGGTGCTGTATAGCAGGAAGGAGAATGGCAGTCTTTGGTTTCTTCAGCCTCAGTGTTGTTCACGGGGTTTCTCTCTCTCTCTCTCTCTCTCTCTCTCTCTCTGTGTGTGTGTGTGTGTGTGTGTGTGTATGATGTCGTTATAAGACTTCTGGGCAATTCCCTGGGACACGGATACGCCATAGAAACCTTTCCTGTTCTCTCTGTGACCTGTGTATGCACCACGTTTTTACTGGAAAGGTGCCCGGGCCTTTCTTTCTGGCAACAGGAGGGTACAGGGAGAACAAATGAGAAGCAGTAGGAAGAAACCTAGCGGCTTCTAGGCCTCCAGGTCGGCGACTTAGGCAGTGTGGAAGCCTGGTCCTGCTTCCTGAATAATTCACTGGAGAAGCTGCAGCCTCACACGGCTGGATGAGCATCTGACACCCTGCATTCCCTTCACTCACCGTCCACCCGAACACTCTGGAGGGACAGACTGTTTCCCAGGTTACCATTTTCCCTCCCACCACACGGCCACTGAGGTAGTTTCCCTCAGAGGCTTACATTTTTAAATGAAGTGCAAAGGGATACATTAGCGGCGAGTTTCCGGATATAGACACAAGGACATTAAATGCATCCCCTATTATGGTTTCCCTTTTATCCAGCTATGATCTCAGGGTTCCTCTGTCCTATAAAATTACACAGAGAGCTAGCTGTCTGGCTTTAAATTCCAGTCTGTCACAGACTCCCTAACAGTGACATGGAGAAGAAAAACCATTTTAAAACATGTTCACAAGCGATTTGTTACTTGGTCCACTTCCTTGTCGATCATCAATTTCCCCCATATTATCTATCAGGTGATCCTTCTATTTAATTTTTTAACAAGTGTAATTGTGCACATGATTTTTGTGTGTGTGTCTAATTAGGAAGTTTCCTTGCAACATGCAGGAAGAATCCCCATGTCGTACAGAGGTATGTGTTTGTACAATACATATTTTTTCTTTTTCGAGTAGGATTTTCTCCGTGTGTGAGAGCAGCAAGGGAAGACACAACCTCCTCTCATTTGTATTGCTGGCAATGCAGCCCAGGCTTGACCTCTGAAGGCGCCAGACTGTCTGGTGGGGCTCTGCAGACCTGAGGGTATGGTGCTGAATGAAGGGCAGACTGCAGAAACAGACCCAAGGAGCTGGGCAGGGGCTCTGCCCAGGTGTGTCCTACCCAGGCCTCATAGATTCATGGGAGAACAGGAGCTGGCAGGGAGCCAAGGCTGATTCCATCTCTGCACCCTTGGGAGATTTTTCTTCAGATAAATATAGAAAAGAGCCCCCCCCCCCGCAGCTCCATACCCATAATCCCAGCGGCTGGATGACTAAATTGGAGGTGGAGGTGGGTCTTGGAGAGTAAGCACTGTGCTGGGCTCAGCAGGCTCCCACAGACCTAGTGAGACAGAGGCAGGAAGTGCTCAATGGTGGATGGGGGCATGGGGAGGAAGGGACATGCTCGTGATTTTATAATGTGTGGTCATGTAGGTCAGTTTCTCTCTCATTCTCTTCTTCTCCCTCCCTCAGTGATTCCCTCCCTCCCTTCCTCTCTCTCTTCTCCTCCCTCTCCTCCCTCCCTTTCTACTTCCTCCCTCCCTTCCCCCTTCTCTTCTCCTCTCTTCCTTCCTCCCTCCCTCTCTCTTCTCCTCCAGCCCACCTTCCCTCCCTCCCTCTCTCTTCTCTCCTTTTCTCCCTCCCTCCCTCCCTCCCTCCCTCCGTCCCTCCTTCCTTCCCTCCCTCCCTCTCATTAGACAGAGGCATCTTTATTTGCAATATTGTTTTATTCTGATAAAAGTTACTTCAACTTTACATTACAAATATTCTTGACTTAGTTAATAACGGTCAGCATAACCTGTACTGACAGGAAAAACTGGCGCTCTTCCTTGTCAGCATCACAGAGCTGCTTAGACTACAGGTCACAGCGTCATAGCATCTTGAAGGATGGGCTCCAGGTTTCCTATTTTTCGTGTTTCCCTTCTGCACCATCTGTTTCCATGAATGCTTGTCTCCTTAAATATAACAGGATAGAGGGTTCTCATCTATCAGAGCACTACAAGTGAAGTACATAAAGATACAGCCCATCCTGGGTGTGCAGGTACACTAGCCTCAGCAGTTGGGAGGCAGGAGGATCTCTGTGAGTGTGAGCTCAGCTTGGTCTCTAGCCAGTTCCAGGCTAGTCAGACCTACACAGTGAGATGACGTCTCAAAGGAGAAAATCATCTCATGATTACTTAGTTATGCTTTAGCTGTAATGGGTTGCAGTTGAAATGAATGAGGTCCTGGTGGATTTTGAATTTGCGATGGGCACTTATCATTGACTTGGCTGTCCAAGTCTATCTTGTATTATGAGCCAGGGCTTCAGCAAAAATGGCAGCAATTCTCCATCTCCCAATGACTGAGGCCCCAACCCACGTCTGGGCCCCGTTCGTCTGCTTTTTGTTCACCCTCTACCCTCTGCCCTTGTCCCAACCTCTTTCCTTGCTCTTGGTCCTGCAAAAGGGATCCCAGCTCTCTCTGGCTCGCCTTGCTTCAGGGCCTTCACTTATGCTCAGCCTTCAGTCTGGAAATGACCTCTCTCCTCCCCACAGTCTGCATGTTCAGAGGCACGGGGTTCCCTCCCACAGATGCACCTCCGTAATGCTGTTCTTAAAACAGTCATTCACTCTCTCCAGTACCCAGGGCTTACTAGGGGGCAGTCACAGGTCTAGGCCCTAGGAATATGGCAGCAGATAAAATGATGGGATTTATAGAAATGAAAGTCTATTCAAGGTAACTGATCCTAAACATCTAAGTCAGAAGGCAGTAAGTTTCTTGGGAACAGTAGATGAAGTGTACTCTGAAACAGGCTCTCTGACAGAGTCTGCAGCCCCACCTCCCTCAGCCATTAATGAAAGTCTTGACTTTTACTTCGTATCAAAAGACTATTTTTTTAAAAAAATATGTATTGTCACTATTAGAAATAACATTTTCTAATCTTATATAGTAACTGATACTCTGATTTATACGTAGTGGATGGCAAATATTTGTTAATTAATACAAAGAATGGTCATAGGAGGATTCATTTATAAAGCGAGATGCAGAGCACCTGCCTGGCAAGCATGGTGGTAGCTCTGTGGCAGAGCACCTGCCAGACACCCCAAAGGCCCACATTCCATCTCCCACACCATCCTGATGTAGTTGGGGGAAAAAATCCCTGCACTTGCCATCTGATGGTGGTGTCTTCTGGAGAACAGTTGTCTCACATGGGACTTTTATTTAGAGAGACGGAACATTGAACAATATGTCAGAGCCTAAATCTGCAATCGTGTCATTGAGCGCACTTAATGTATGCAGAGTTGCCAGCCAGATGGCAACATGTGACTGGTCTTCTTACACCTGTCCTTGAAGAGCTCAGAATGTACAGGTGTTTACCTGGGATGTTGTCTTTGTCCCTTTAAGAAGCTAGCTTTCTTAGCACTCCGCTGTGACAGTACAGGATACACATTACCAGTTCTCTGACCTTGGATCTGACCAGCGTTCCTACACTTACCTCGGTTGCTTCCCACCAGGACTCTGGATTTCTTGATGCTGGCAAGTCATGGCGTGGAGCAGCTCATTGGCAGCCAGTGGATGCAAGGATCTCTGTAGCCAGCGACTCAGTGTCTTGGGGATGCTTTGGGCTGCTGTTCTCCCAAACCTTTGGGGCAGGTTGGGAACTCTGCTCAAGGTCTCTGCCTCCGTGTTGGCCCATGCCCTGGGGCTTCTTCCCTCTTCCACGGTCCTCCCAAATCTCAGGGGCAGGTTGGCTGCGGAGTGGGGCACTTTGTTGGCAGGGGCTGGACTCATCTTAATAACATTCTTTGCCCCCAAATCTTTTAGTTCTTGAAAACTGACACTTCTTTCCTTTTCCCCTTTTGGGATTCCTCTAGGCTATAATTAGAAACGGCAATTAAAATAATTTATTATTATTACAAGCCATAGATTAAATCCTAAATTAACTTAAATCCAGACTTTAATCTGCAGACTTGCTGTAGCTATAAACAAAGTTTGTGTGCCTATATTCAGAATTTTTAAATAAATAATTTGTATTAAGCTTCTTAAAGCAATCTAGTTTTTCTGTCCCTTGACTATTGTAAGACAACTATAAAATATTAATAAAAATACACATAGTGAGAGCAGCAGTATGTTCAAGCAGCAGGAATATAATGAAGTATTGAAATGAGGCGAACATTTATTTTATCGCAGTTATTCTCTTTCAGGTTTTTGATTCATATTGTTTATGGAATATTTATATGTTTATATTATGACTTTGGTTTGGAGAACACTATTCCCTTTACATGCCGTGTGCCTTGCCACCTCTCTTTAAAGGTCAAGTGGCACACAGAATTGTATCTAGCCCGGCCAGGGCATGGCTCCAGGCAGTCCCACTGGGCTTCTTTCTCTCCACTGTCATATTCCAAGTTCCACTCTAAATCCATGTTTCAAAAAACCAGTTGCATTTTAATTAGACTACAAATTACATTTTTAGCTACAAGCCCAATTTTGTGTGTGAGTTATTGTACGTCCAGGAAGCCTACTCATTGGGCTGATAAAAAAAGTGCCGTGAATATTTAGTCAGACTTGGTTTTACCTTGAACATTGAACCACATTAAAAAATTTAATAATTACTTTCTGCTTATAACCTGAGTGATAATACTAACCAGAAACTTTGCAGAATACATAAACACCAAGAATAAATATAACTTGTAGTTCCCTGATGTAGGGATGAACAGTTTAACTAGATTTAAAGATACCAGAAGCTTACCAGCTTGTAATTGCTAAGGAGAAAACACAAGTGCTGTGCTTGTCATGCAAGCTTCCAGTTGAAACACATCCAGATCTTATTTCTAAAGCTCTCTGTTACAAGCACGCATCTTTGAGTCAACTGATATGGATCAGTTCACCTTTTCCTTGCTAAGTATCACACACTGGATACAATACACTTGTCATTGGAGAGGTCAGGTTGATTGTTATTGTGCTGAATTTTACAAAGTGACATCATATATTTTCACAGAAAAGCTAAAGTGTGACAGAAAGCCAAAATCAAAAGTAAAACAAATCATAAACTTATTTTTTTGCTTACTCTTTGCAAAAGCATTAGATTCAGGACAAATAGTGTGTGCATGTACATATGTACAGAATGTCATTTATATTAGTGTGTACGTATAGAATGTCATTTATATTAGTGTGTATGTATAGAATGTCAGTTACGTTAGTGTGTACATACAGAATGTCAGTTATATTGGTGTGTATGTATAGAATGTCAGTTATATTAGTGTGTATGTATAGAATGTCAGTTATATTAGTGTGTATACATAGAATGTCAGTTACATTAGTGTGTATGTATAGAATGTCAGTTATATTAGTGTGTGTGTATAGGATGTCAGTTATATTAGTGTGTGTGTATAGAATGTGCACATATAGAATATCAGTTATATTAGTGTGGATGTTTATAATGTTCATTGTATTAGGTTGATTTTAAGACTTACCTGGGGATATTTGTCATCCTTTTCTTGGCTGTGAAAATGGGGCATCATTAATTCATCTGTACAGAAGATGTTTGGTGTTAGTAAGCTTAAAGTGGCTAAAGTCAACAAAATGAATCGTTTTGATGAAATAATTTCCATTTTGTCTAAATCCAAAATTGAGTTAGTATGTTCAGCTTGGTGCCTATGAGCCTATGAGAAGGGAACTCACGGTGTTTTTATACTGTAACAGATGAATTCCACACATTTCAAGTAGTAATATTAATTAGAGTGTGTAACTAAAATATGCATGTAAGGAATGTGCTTAATTCATTCTAGGGGGACAGCAATGTTTGTGTTTGCAAATCCATTGACTTTGAAAAGAATTTTCCTCATTATGAAGGCCCTCCTAATTAGGTAAGATTGGGGAAACAGTCATTAGGATTCCAAACAAACAGGATGTTTTATTTCTCTGAGCTTAAACAAGCAATCTTTTGTTTTTGATGCTTTTGTTAGTTTTTGAGCGATGCTTTAAAAGGAAAAGAAAAAGGATTCAATACACGCTAGCTGTGCTTTAAAAGCATTCGGACAAAAGAGTTAGGCATAATGTTTTCAAAATGTCAAAATTAAGAATGTGAAAAAAGTTGTAAGCCACATAGTACCCCAATAAAATGCCATGAATTAATTATTTTTGTTAAATGTTGTTCCTTTATTACAAAGTTTCAAGAGTAAATGTCAGCTGTCTCGTGGAGGATGAGCAGCAGAGAAAATGTTCAGTAGGTGTTCCGGGAGGCGGTTCAGCCACTTTGTGATTTGCCCTAAGGGCCTAATTTGGCAAATGTGTATAAATCACCAGGATTTTATTTCGGGAAAGACTCCACATCCTACCTTCCTGCTCACAATCCTTAAGGTAAAGCACCTAGCAAGGGGATGAGTCAGCCACACATGTGCCCTGCTTGTTGCTCCCAGGGCCCATATTATTTAGGCAATCTCACTTTGCCACAGGCATACTGACATCACAGCATTAAAAGAGAATTTATAGAAATAAATGTGTATTTACTGAAATGCCACACAGAGTCCCTTTTGGAATAGCTGACTGATATTCTGAAAGACTTGCCTTATCACAAGACCCGCCGCTCCAGAGAAGCCACTACGGGTCTTGTCAGCCCTTCTGTCCTCCTGTGAAAACTAGACCTCATGTAGAGATCTGCCCACTTCCAGACAGAGGCACTCTGCTCTTCTCTCTCTCTCTCTCTCTCTCTCTCTCCCCTTCCTCTAACCTCTGTATATAACTTGAGGCCAGAGGACAGCAGAAGTGAAGGCCTTTCTCTGTCTTGAAGGATAACAGTAAGCCAGGAAGTTGGAAAGCATCAGGAGGTAAACTGGCCTTAATACCACACTCTCCTGTGGACTCTTGAGGCAGTTGACTTTGTCGGCTTCATTTGTTTTGGTCTATGGTAGCCAAGAGTTCCCACACTAGGAGGCAATTAATTCAATTCATAGTCTTGTGTTAATTTTGTAATGCTGTTATTGGATTATTTGAGTTTAATTTCCCTTAGGATTTAATATACTTCTCTTCCAGATTGTTCTTTTGTAAACTGCTGATGGAACTTCCCTTTTTGTGGTCAGTAGATCCAAACTTTTGAGAAATGGATGAAGCAAGAGACAAGATTTATTTTTATTTTTTATTTATTTTTTGCCCAAGTTCACACCCTGGAAAAAGTGGGCGGCACCACCCAGGGTTTCTAAAATTTGGTTTGCGTCTAGTCCTTTTCAAAGAGTGTGGAGCTTCTAAGCAGGCCACCAATTTCAGTGGTGTTGAGGGTATTGATCCATCAGTTAGGTTATTTTAGTTGACATCTAGAGGGGCCCCTATGACTGACTACCTTCCGCTCCACCAGGTTAGGTCTCCACGTTTGGAATCCAATTATAATAATCCTATTAAAATGGAAGTTGGTTGTTTTCCACTATCTTTTATTTTTGGTTTAGCAATGAGAAGTTTAAGAAATAGAGGACCTCACTGTAGGACATACACAGCAGGAAACCGCCATTGGCCTCCGTGAAATGAGCCACTGCAGCCTGCATAGAGATTTAGAAGTATGGGACTTCTTGGTGAGCTACGCAGACACACAAGATGCATTTGTTTCTTGCTGGCTTGTGCTATTCATGCGCATGCCTGGCTTTTAAGTTCTATTTAAAGATTAAAACAATTTTGTGTGTGTGTGCTCATGCCGTGGCACATCTGCGGTGGTCAGAGGACACCTCAGCTGCAGTCAGTCCTTTGATTTTCCCATCTAGGTCCTGCGGACCCCACTTCTTTACCCACTGACCCATTTGCCTACCCCAGATGATTAATTTTAAAGGGGAAAGGGCATACACTAGAGGCAAAATAGACTATCTAGGGAGAAAGCAAACTGCCCAGGATCCAGGTCAATTTGGAGAAGCTATGGATGACAGAGAAATTTGCCATTGTCTCCCGGTCAGTGCTTGTCCATTCCACAGGCGTGAGACAGTCTCAGTACGGGTGAAAACCTGGCCTGTCACACTCCTGGGACTTTTCCACCGGGATTTGATGGAGGTGTTCACCATGGTGTTCCTCACAGGCACCAAAGGCAGCCATGTATGAGAGAACAAAGAAGCAAGTGACCTTGAAGCCAGGGTTCTTTCTAGCACAGTGTGCCTCCTTCAGGAGAGAGATGCTTACTCCTTACTGGGTTGGCTCCACGGCCTTACATCACATGCTTAAAGGTAGGTTTGGAGCTGAGACACCATCAGTAACTTATACATTCACTACCATTGATCCAGAATCTCCCGTGACATCCCTGGCTAGTCCCTCCCATTTGCTCCCACATCCCACTCTAAAGCTCATTATGTTGTTTCTGGATTTGAACTTTATACTTGATAGTAGACAATATTTTTAAATATTCATCATATGTCACAAACCGTTCTAAGTACTTTTGAATTTACTAACTTTCTCAATAATTTCACCAGCACGTACTGAGTTTTTTTCTGTCCTGTGGGTACAACTAAGATTCAGAAAGGGACGTGGAGTTATTTATCTGGGCGTCAGAACTAGGACTGGAACTCGGGTGTGGACACTTACTGATTATTCTACTGAGGTCTGGTCTCTTCTAATGTCTAAAGAGGTTTTAAGTTTGCTAATATTTCTCCATCTCCATCACAGTCATTGTTTCCTCTTGCCTAGAATATTTACTTGCTTACATGCAAGTGTGTGCTGGTGACAGCAGAGGCCAGAGGAGTGATCAGATCCTCGGGAACCGGAGTTAGACAGTTATGAGCCACTGTGTAAATTTTAGGAATGAAACCTTGGGCCTCTGCATGGGCAGCTGGTGTTCTTTCTCGCTGAGCCGTATTTCCAGCCCCTCCCTTTGTTCTTCTTCGATACTTTCTCCATAATGTAATCATTTATGACCTTCCTAATGCCTTCCAATGGCTTCCCATTTACCTCTGGATCACTCAGGAAACCCACCCTTTATAACCTGTCTCCTGCTTGTTTCTTTGGCTTAACTCTTCCCCATCTCTGCTTTGTAAGAACCCTTTCCCTTCAAATGATTGTGCTTCCTCTTGCCCCCAGCCTCTTGCCCCCTCTTGCCTGGGGACAGAGTCTCTGTCTACTTGTCTGTCTCTTTCTTACACATAGTAAGTGTTTGGGTCTCAGGGGAGCCATCACATGCTGTGGAAAGCCCCTCTTCGTGTGCAGCTTCAAGTGACAGCTCATTTTTCTTCCTTTACCTCTGCTTGTACCAGTCTCTCTTGCCGCGATCCCCGCATCCCCAATGTTCTGTAGAGCAGAGTAGGAACGGGCAAGTGAGGATCAGAGCGTATTGTCTATTGCAAGGATACTCAGAAACATTTTATTTAGAAATGAATGAATAATTTTTCATTAGTATTGAAAGTAGGTGTTAAAACTGGAGTGGTCTGTCTACCAGCTTTGGCCATTTGTTCAGAATTTCCTCTTGACTATGAAAGAGGAAGCTCTTTACTAGAGCTTGACTTTGCGGCTTTTCTTGAAATTGGAACGTGTTAATATTCTCCTCTTGGACTATAGGACTCTCAGACTCATGCTTAGCTCATACTGAGATTCTTCCTGTTCAATCACGTATGAATGAGTTGAATATGAGATCATCAGGTGTATGGTAGATTTTATTTCCAGTCCTGGGTTGGGGAGCAGGGGGCGCTGAACCCAGTGCATTGTAGGCAAATGCTCTGCCACTTGGCCAGACCTCCAGCCCTTTAGGCTTGTTCTGTTCACACACCTTGAGAAGACCAGTGGGCTCCAAAGGATCTTGCTGAGTTGATGGGACTCTATTGTGTTCAAACAAAAAGGCTCTGCCCAGCCCCAGGGAGCAGCAGACTGGGGTACAAGGCTCTTTGCTTATTATCTTTCTATGTCTATTAGACACTTCCTGCTCTCTGGCAAGTAATAGTCATGGGGAAAAATGATTTCTACCAATGAGGAATGGAAATGACCCAGCTTCAAAAGGTGCTATCTGGGCTTCTGGTAAAGCACTTAAAGAGACTGTTCATGTACCATGGGCTGCACATATTTTAAAACCCTATGCTGAAGGGGCATCTCACTTAACTCATGGGTGCATGCTCCCTGAAGCTGTGGGTGGCCAATTTTAATGTCTAAAGGAACCTGGTTATGGTGCCCGGTTTCTCACTCCCAACCCAGCCATCCAGTTCTGGGCCATTTGCCCTTTTCTAATGCTTACTTCTCCCCACTTAAGCTCAGTCCAGCTGCCGAACTACACAGAACTATGGGCATTAGACTCTAACTTCATGTTTCATGTTTCTAAAGTATTTTGCAACCATCTGTTATTTTTGGCCCTTTTAGAGTAGGATGGGAGGTGGTATTATGGTATAATTAATTTCACTATTATGTGTGGCAGAGAGAGGAAAAAATACCTGTCTTTGTTCCAAGTAAACGCACTATATACAAGCTGCATATAATTATTATTTTAAAAAAATGTAATGATAGTTCATTTGCTTTGAGATTTATGAATCTCTTGTTATAACAAACTTGTCATATTTTGATTGCAAGACTGTATTTGCATCCCAGCCTTCTCGGTGATAGGTGACAATGCCCGGGAAGGTGCTGGGGCGAACGTGAGACAAAGATTATTTCTCAATGTGTAGTGAGCAATGTTGAAATTCAACTCTAGTGAAGTAACTTAAAGAATCAATTTGTACAATGCAAGAATAGACATTAAATATTTATAAAAATTAATTCACATGATTTATTCTAGGAGTGAATAACTGGCTGAATCCCCATGTTGGGAGAAGATTTTTTTTTGAGCAATATTGAATAAACCTCCAGTATTAGATGTTACAAGTAGTGGAATTTTAAAAATGTAAAACAATTTGCAAGGCTGATTAGGACATGGCCTTCACAGCTCTCCTATTTGAGCTTTTACATTTTTTTAATGCTTCGTTTTATTGGCATTTTTTTCCCTCTTGGGAAGAATGTGTGATTTTTACTGGCTTGGCATGGGGTTCTTGTACCTCTTGCCAAAGACTCAAGAAAATTCAGGGTTTTTACATGAGGGACAAAGACCAGATGCTTAGTTAAAATAACACATAGCATTACACAAATGTAGGGAATAGAAATTGTACTAGAATTATTTTTGGCCTGTTTTGCTTTTGATATATTTTAAAAAATAAGCAAACAGCCTTCTCCATATTCCAACTTGGGCAGGATAATGTAACTTCATATTTTTTTTGTGTGTTTGTGTATGTGTATGTCTCTGTGTGTATGTGTGTGCATTTACATGCCACAGTGTGTATGTGGAGGTCAGAGGACAGCTTTCAGGAGTTAATTCTCTCCTCCCTACTACAGTTCTGGGGTTCAAACTGAGGTGCTCAGGATAGCTAAGCGAGTGCTTCTAACCACTGAACCATGTTGCTCGCTCTTAATCAAAGTTAGTGTGTGCCTTTCCAACATTTTGTCTTATTTATTCTTTTGGCCTTTAGAAGCGTTCTGCTCTAAATGTAGACTGTGCTGTTAAAGTAATTATTTGCTTTAATAACAAATCTGGGCTTGGAATAGTATCCGAAAGAACTAGCCTATGCCTTAGGGTACCCTTTCTCATTGCCTTAGCCAGGCTGCCTCTGAGAAGAGAATTTGTAGCTTAAACCTACGTTGATGTGAGCTGCGGAGGACGTTTGCAAGCACAGCTGGCTTCTCATCTCAAGCAGACATGGACGTAAGGACAGATGTGTAGCTAATTTGAAGGGGCATCACAACTCATGTGGATCTCATATATTTGCTGTCATCTGGATGGCATGTTGGGACATGGATGTGACTGGATTTTTCTTGGTAGTAGGGGTCCTATTGATCCTATGCTTCTGGGTGTTGTTGGTGGGAGCTTCTCTAGAGGTCCTCAGCGGCCATGCTTGCTCAGCTCTGTCAGAGGCTGATCTAGCTTTGACCACTCTTGGGTTGATATTTGGTATTTTGACTCTTTTTTCTTCTACCAGGTCTTTGGTTTTGGTAATCCCACCGCTTCTTTGCTCTGCCTATGAGATCCTGTGGAAACCTCACACCCAGTGGCCTCTTTAGTCACTTGGGTCATAGTGACTAGACTTCAACATTGAAGAAGGTATTCTAAATTCCTTTAATGTTAGTCTTTTAAGATGAGGCCATGATGTAGCCAAGAACCACAACATGGCAGATCTGTTGGTTGAAAGTCTGGCAACTCCATGAAAAATAAGATGCCAGTTTCAAACAAATAAAAGAACGAAACTCTAGAAAAATCCTTCAACCAAATTGTTACTATTGACTTTGGATGTGCACTTAGTACATCTAAAGTGTACTGTGACTCTGGGCATAATTTTAATTAAAAGAGATTTTTCTGACAATCTTCTGGATCTAGACTGGAAGATTTTGTATTAACTGAGGTTAAATGAACTAAGTAAATGTTAATGTAATTCTCATTAAATACTTAATGGGTTTAATTCCATACTGGGTTTTAAAACTTACCAGGTTTTAGATACGCAAGTTCAAGAGAGTGGCTATTTCCCATTTGAGAGGGTATAATCAAAAGAAAATAGATAAAGCTGGGAAAGGTTTTAGTTTAGAGCATCTTTAGATGCACAGCCAGCTCTGTGGACAGGAATCTCTTACAAATCCAGATGTGAATGACTCAGAGCGTCTTCAGAATGGAGGGCCTTGGCGGATGAACCATGCTACACAGAACCCTCTCTCATTGGCAAAGACAGCCAGTGACCTATGGTTTGGGGCATCCAAAGTGATGTGGACACTAAGTGAACCGTCCTTCCACGCTTCATCTTCCAACCTCTCGATTAAGAGCAGTTGGAGCCCTTCCTATGTTGTCACAGACTTCAGGTTGATTTGCTTACACTCATCCCTTCGAAAGCCTTTCACATATAATTTATTCTGTTCCAGGGAAACTAGGATGAAGGCCAGGTGGGATGGGGTGAGAAAGGATGGGGAAAGAAATTACCGTAGGCTCATGTTGGATCTTCTATCTTGTTAAGCAGTTTGCAACTCTTACAAATGCTTTGTGGTTAAAAGTTTCTTATTGGCACAGCTACAAAATGAGGCTCTCCTTTTCCTGATGGTTTATTTAGGTCTCCTGGGTTACATGTTAACAAAAATTTCAGGCAAAACAAAGAGTTTATTATAAGGACCCTGGGATGCCTTATGAATGGGATTGGGGCCTGTAGAACACCTGGAGCCAAGGACTCAAATCACTATCAGGCCTTTCTCTTGATATATCCAACATCTGTTTTGTTATCCTCTCTGACTACTTTCTAAATTAAAGAAAATTACCTATGCATTTTCAACACTTTCCAAATTTACTTGGCCTCAATTTTGACCATCCCATGAAAAACTGCCTTACTTTTCTCGGTTCCAGATTCAAGATACCAAGGAAGAACTCTTATTTGCCCGGTGCAGAGAAAGTATCCAATCCTGAATCAGCTTGTGACTAGGTGGGGTCATAGTGCACTAACACAGGAGACCCCATGTAAGGCTGTGGGAGAAGTACGGTGGGTGGCAGTGTTGGGAGGATTGTAGGACAGGACGCAAGTCACTTAGATGGTGTCAAGGATGGATTCTTCTCTCTGACTGCCATTCTTCATGCAGAGAAAATTCCCCTCCCTGTCTCAGTTATGAGAGTGGCAGAGGCAGAACCAGGCACTCCCTGCTGGGGTGATGTTCCTTTGTTTCACTGTGGAGGTGCTGGGACAGTCCTCTAGCCCAGCTGGGTGGTGGAGGTAGACCGTACGGTACTTCCGCTGGGCAATTTGGGTCTTTGTTTCAGCAAGCAGGTGTTCTGGTGTGATATTTTTGTAGCTCACAGGGGGCTTTGGTGGTAAAAACAAAACAAAACAAAATTTTAGATCTTTCTTCCCCGGGGGTGGTTGAAGGCACAATTCCCAGCTCTTTCTCCCGTATATCCATCAAAAGCAGAGCCAATGGTGGGAGCCTCTAAAATTCCCTTTCTCTCTTGGCAGGTGGAAGTCCTGGCTCAGGTGTTTCTCTCTGGCATTTGGAGGTGCTCCCGTTTCCAGCATTGTGTTCACACCAGATATGAAGCACAGTACCAAGGATTTCAAGACCAGATGGTTTGAGCCCTATATGGTCTTAACTCTTTTCAGCACCGGCCTCTTTCTGAAATGTCTGAAACCCTTCATCTCGCAATGGTGATACTGACTTATTTCTTCCTACTGAGCTTATTCAGGTCAAGGAGTTTAAGGAAACACACTAAAGTGAAACCTTGCTTTTTGAGCAGAAAGTTACATTTTCTACTAAGTTGGTAAACTTGACATTCTGTGTCCCACACTTGTGTAGTCTTCCTCAGAGACACAATCCCGAACTTCCTGTTTGTGTATAGTGAACTGTGTGAAGATCACAAAGGAGTGTTTATTTTGGAGATAGTAAAATAGCACTCTCGTGTATAATTCTACATGGAAGCGTATACACGCTATTTGGTAGTTAGCTTTACTTTTGACAGTATTTACCCTAAATAAGAAGTAGCAATAATGGTATATTCCAATTCAGTCTTGCAAGCATGTCTGTCTGCACTAAAATATTTGCTTCCAGTGACAGTATTTTAGAAGTGTTCATTAGAACAATTTGATAACTGTGTATCCATTATTAATAACCCAAGACAAGGAATTACATGTTACATGACTCATGTGACCAATAAGGAAGACACCATTTCCATAATTATAAAGAATTCATATCACATCCATTTTCCTGTTCTATATCATTTGACCCATTTATGGCTCATTTTGAAAGAGTGAAATTTAAAAATTTATTAAGTTTTTTGAATGAAAAATCTGTCAGGTAATTTCTCCCTGACTGTCTAGCAGTAGTGGCTCAACCAGGCTCCATTGATCGCTTCTAAGAAACTGGCGGAGAAAGTTTGGGGGCGCTCTGGGCCGGACCTTCTCCTTCAGGAGGGAGCCTGGGCTAGAGGGTGCGTGTTTTGTCTCTGGGTTGACCACATTCTGGGATGAAACACAGCCATGAGGTGGAGGGTAGCCACTCAGCGTCCACCTCCTGCCTGTCCAGTGGCCCCGCCAGCCTCTCCATGACCCATCTGGAGAGGACATTAGGTCGTACTCGGCATGGCTGACTGAGTCCTCAGCCCAGTAAGCTCCGCATAAATATGGGTTCTTGGCTGTGCTGCTGCTACGGTGATTATGCTCGCAATCGTTTAGAGATAATGAATGTGGCCATGGGTGGTAGGAGGAAGAGACAGGCTGCGTGCAGGCTGCAAGGCTGGTGGCTCCTGTGCCAGGAAGCAAATTACTGAATGATTCCTGACTTATTCTTTTCTCACACCCAAGCCTCAAATGTGTGGAACTGGGAGAGCCTCCGATTATTTTTGCGTCTGAGAACCTGGGCAGCGGGGTTTTTTGTGCGTGGCGGTCAGTACCTGCAGGCTCGACCCCGTCTCCTTTCATTGCATTGCGTCACTCCCTTCCCCTCTGGGCACGCCTGCGCACAGCAGTCGCTGGAGTGATTTTGATGAAATGTGACATTTGTAGACTGTGGCCACCGACCAAAGAATCTGAGCTATGGAATCCAATGTTTTACGAGCTACAAAATAAAAGCTGGCCAGCATTTATTGCTTGTTCGAACGGCTTGAGCCAAGTTTCCTAAGCCCATAGGGTCCGCTCCTTAGCGCTGCTAATTTTACTATCAGCAAACAAGAGGGAAAAGGGGAGATGACATCAAACAGCCGGACCCCGGCCTTTCTGAGGGTAATACGTACGACATGGCAATCTGAAGGGAGGGTGAGCTTCTTGTTTCTTCAGATCAAGAAAATGAACTATTATGGAGAAAAGGTAGAACAGAGAGAAAGTTCTAAGCAGAGAATATTCACTGGTAATGATTTACATATTAAGGTAGTCACTCGGCCATGTTAGAAACTCTCTCGGGAAATGTCCAAAATGATGGATAGAACTTTAATATTAATAGATGATTCATCATGATAATGTAAGTCATAGCTCTAAATCTCCCATCATCAATGGACTAGTCCTTCGCCAGCCTATTATGCAGGTAGCACATGTTTTAAATAGCACCATGTAATAGTTCTGAAGCCATCCTTTGTAATTTCGGAGTTCTGCTCAGAGCAGCAGTGATGAGCTGACTCGTTGATCTTTCCTATGCTGTCTAGGTGATCTGCATTTCTCCCCTTACTTTTGATTAATATTTAGTGATCCTCAAAATATGCTCAAATAGTCCCCTTTTACAATTATAAAAGAAGTTTTACTCAGCACATAATAATTTGTATTCATGAGGTGACTCTGAGGGGGATGAACTGGTTATTAATTTATTTGTTGGTTAGTCTATAAAGAGGATCATTTCCAAGTTCCTACTTGATATAATAATTTGCTACTTAATCAGCAATCATAGGCAAGTGCATGGCTCCCTTATCTTAGTCTAATTTTTCTAGTCTTGGCACCTTGGACATGGACAGGGGCCCTTTTGGAATGACTGTGCTGGTATAAGTAAACATCGTACGGGGAGACTTGTATGTTACTTTCTTCAAGAGAGGCTCCAGCATTCATTAGTGAAGATCATAATCAAGGCTTCTTGTCTTAGTCTAAGACACAAATGAACATAGGTCCACAAATGCAGACCACACACACACACACACACACACACACACACACACACACACACACGGCAGTAGTATATAATCAGGAAAATAGACCCTCAAAGTATGTCAAGAAAAGAGAGGGTTTCTTTAAGCCCACAAATCACTGCATAATGTGGTGTATTTCTCTCTGCTAGGTCATTCTATGTATTCTAATTCTACTCCATGTCTATATCCATGGAACGTCTACTCCAAACTTTAGATGCACCAGTTCATGTATTTTGTTAACTCAAATTTTATGAGATGTAAAGGTCCTTTTATAAAGACAGCTGTTTGTCAAGAAGGCTCCAGAAGTACCCAAAGCAGCACAGATATTGCATTACTCTCGATTGCCCACTATAACTAGATGATAAGACTGTTGGGAACACCATACACTTCAGTTGCAGGACATAGAGAAATCAATCTGGAGCTGACCAGGAAACTCGCTGTTGGCTATCTTTCATAGTGTGAGCAGGTGCTATGTAGGCTATTGGAGGAGAAAAGACATCTGCGATTTTATCCAACCTTGGGCTCTGCATGTTATAAAACTGACCTGCTGGGTAAGATATGCCCACTTGTGCACTAGTGGCATGATCGCTATGGGGTAACCAACCACTCTTTGATTGAGCTTGAGGCCCTGTAACGTAGGAATTAATTGATCCCTGTCACTGCAAACCTCATAAAAACTCATGGCTATGGAGGTCATAGATCCTAGGAGAGAATCTAGTTGTTTTGATAAATGGGCATGTTGTCAAACTGCCTCCAAAATATATAGTTTGCTACATATAGGTTACGCTTCATTTAAACTTCTTTTTGTAGTAGGTAGCGGTTAATGCGGAGACACGCATATGGTCAAAACACTGAGAATAAGTGATCTCGAATGCTCATTGTGGAACACTGTGCTCACAGAGTGAACATTTTGGAAGAGGATCAGAAAAATATGTAAGATCAGGGAGGTGGAGAGAAAGGCTAGGAAATGTGACAAGGATGTTGCAGACAAGTGCTCATACCAGCTGTGGTTATCTGTACAAGGCCATACAAAATCAAGCCAGTTAGAACTCCAGCATGGATGAAAAGAGGGGCACTTGAGGAACTACCCCTAGCTGAGGAGCTGTTGACAGTTCATGGCAGCTGGTGGAGGGAGATCTACTTTTCTTTGGGGTGATGTGGTTACTGATGGGTGCCTCTGCCCCAGTGGATGGCCTCATACCCATGCCCATACAGGCAACATTAATGGGACTCAGTGGGTTATTTAAATAAAAATAGAAGAAAGAAAAGACTAGAAGGGAGATATGATGCTGGGAGAGCCTAGAGGTGCTGAACAGGGGAGTGGGGAGTGAAGAGTGCAGTGTGGAGACTGAGGAGTATCAAGATACATTGTACACATGAATGAAATTTTCAAAGAAAAATGGTGTAAAATTTAGCATTTCTTAAATTTGAAAAAGTACCTGTGACATTCTGTTTTGCTGTTGCCATTGGATGGTGGCACGTGTCTTTAATCCTAATACTTAGGAGGCTGATGAGTTTGAAACTGGCCTGGTATATGTATAAGAGTTCCAGGCCTGCAAGACTACATAGTGAGACTCCCATGTAGTCAGATTTTTCTTTGGGCCTCCAGCTCACAAACAATGACATGGAGACTTATTAATAATTATAAAAGCTTGGCTTATAGCTTAGGCTTGTTTTTAACTAGCTTTTATAACTTAAAGTAGCTCATTTATGTTAACCTACGTTCTATCACACAGCGCTACCTCTCTTCCATCTTGCACCTCCTGTTTCCTCTCTGTGTCTCCTTGGGTCTCTCTGATGTGCCTAGATTCCTCCTTCTCTTTTCTCTCTCTGCTGGAAGTCCCACCTATATCTCCTGACTAGCTATTGGCCATTCAGCCTTTTGTTACACCAATCACAGCAATACAACTTTGTAGTAATGAGGGGCTCGGGCTGCATTCCAGGTGCCTGGTTCCCGGCGCAGGGCCCCTTGTCCCAACAAGCCGGCCCTCACACTACACAACTTCACACAGTGTATAAATATCCCATAACACTCCCATCTCAAAGTACTTTTTTCTTTTTAGGTAAGTTCTATAAACCATTGAAAAATACTAGCCTAATGGTTAAATTTGAATGAATTTATAGACTTGGCTTCTTTTTTTAGTTAGAGTATTTGATTTTCTTAAAAATTTCAGATTACATTTATCTATCTATCTATCTATCTATCAATCTATCTATCTATCTATTTAGTGTGTGCGCGCGCATGTGTGTGTGTATGTGTGTGTGTTTAGGTCAGAGGACAACTTGTGGGAGTCAGTTATCTCCTTCCACTAAGTGGTTTTGGAGACTAAGCTCAGGTCATCAGTTTTGGTGGCAAGTGATTTACACACTGAGCCATCTTGTCAGTGCTTTTGTTTGGCTGGGGGTAAATCTTTGCTGATTTCGGATCATGTTTATTTTTATATTTTTACTATGTTCAGATCATGAGATAAGTAAATATATATACATATGTATATGTAAAAATATTCAATTTCCTTTGTTTTATGGAGGATATTTTTATTTTCTGTGACCTACAAAGTATACATGGTTTACTGTAAGAACTTAAAACTCCTTGCTCAATAATTGAAGGAAGGAGTGAGTGAGTAAGTGGGTCTGGGACCTTAAGCAGAAAGATTATCTTTGCAGTGTGTGTTGATATGTAATGAATGAACCCTTTCAAGTTAAGTACTTTTTCCTTCAGAGTGACTAATTTCCATAGGGTTGATTGAATTGAGATGGTCTTGATGGCAAATGGTTAATCATTTACTCTGCCAAAAGGTCAAGATTGGCTGTTCTTCATTCTATTTCCTCCTGTACAGGAATGAGTGGTGTGTGTGTGTGTGTGTGTGTGTGTGTGTGTGTGTGTGTGTGTGTGTGGCACCAAGTCATAACACACACATTTTCTTATCTATATTTACTCAGAACATATTCCTCCCATCTCCAACTGCTGAGTGAAAACATGGAATTTATAGACCATTTTGCCTTTCATTAGAAAATCTAGCATCGTAGAATTATAGGCTTGACTATGTTGTACTTTTAGCTCTTTAATTTATAATTCTTTTTTTCCCCCTGACACACTTTAGGTCAGGGCTTTTATTGTGGCTTGGGTATTTGTTCTTTCCTTCCATTCTCTTTTCGTTCTCTCCATTCCTAAATCTTTTCCCCCTTTAATCTTTCAGACTTTTAGAAGATGTACTAGAATAAAGGTGACAATGTCCCTGGCCTGTAGCACTCCAGGCACATGCTCACAGAATGGCTGGCATTAATGTGGGACCATTACTTTATGTGTTTGGTGGGTGTAAATGTGGTGTCACGTAGGGCCAGACCATGGTGGAGGCTTGGCAGAAAGCTATATGAACAATATCTTTTCCTGTATTGCGCTGTTCTCTAATGAAGATGGTTCACAAATGCTCCACCTAGTGAAGGATGTTTATCTGCTCAAGAACCATGCATTTCTGTGTGAGAGACTAGGGTGACAAGTTGGGTGGGGTCAAGCTATCTCTTTTGATGGTATCAGGATGTAAAAGAATGAGACAAGATGTCGGATTGGAAGAAGAGGCAGAAAAGTTAATCAGAAAGGTTGCTGCAGGCCTGGAGACAGGAAGACCCACTATTTCTCCTCCTTCCCTGATTAGTTTTTAAACAATAAAAATGAATATTAGAGCCAAGTGACACTTATCATCACTCCTGGCACTAGAAGGTCTAAAACAAAAGAAGAGATCAACGCTATCAGCAGCTGGGGAAGGAGGGGGTGGCGAGGGGGACTGGAAGGAGAGGGAGCATTCACTGTAATGGGGAGTGCGTGTGGAAATTAGAAGAGAGATGTGTGCATTCTAGTTCTTGGCTTCCGTGTGATCTTGGGAAAGTTATGTCGCTCATACTTGTTCATGCAAAACTATATGAGACTGCTGGACAATCTCTAACGGTTTCCTGCCTCCGCATCTCCATATTAGTGACAAGAAAAGAAGAACTTAAGGGAACTGGAAAAAAAAAGACGTGGCTGTGATCAGTAAAGTTGGCCCCCAACTCAGGCATTGTTGAGCTTCCTACTTTCTCAAGTCTGTGGGACAATTTGACTGGATCTAATCCCTGGCTAATAGAGACAAGAAAGTGACAGAGTTAAGCCTGTCAGGAAACCAGGCGATTGGGGTCATACAACTGGGGCCCTCATAAGGCTCACCCCAGGAAACCAAGTGGAAAATGGTGATGGGAGCTTCAGGCTCTCATCATTAGATGGGCTCATTCTGTCAGAGTTTAACAAAGTCTTCGGCTTAACACCCAGCAGTTCCTGGGAGTAAAACCTCTAGAGCAAAGTTTCTGTACTCTCCGACCATTCGAAGCCAAGACCAAGAGAAGGAACTTCACTTTCTCAAGCAGGCCTGATGTCCGAATTCCAAAGGTGTTTTAGCAGCAGCAGAGTGTGTGGACTTGGAGCCTTGGCCATCAGAGTTTTCCCTGTAACCCATCTTGGGCTAAGCTTGGGGAGAGTCAGCTGTGGAACGTCAGGCGAGCAGAAGCCTTCTCAGGGCTGCGCGTCGCTGCACTATTCCCAAGAAAGCAGTTCTGTGAAGCCATTCTTATTTTTACAGATGGCGTATCCGAGAAAGGGATTATTTAGCGATTGTGGCATTTTTGTTTTATGTGCCTCTGAAGGCAAGATATGTTTTGTCTTCGATCAAGTCTTAAAACAATATTTATCCTGGCGTCTTCCCTTTTCTCTCCACATGGAAAGTCTGATATTTTTAAGACTAGTTGTGAAATCATTCCTAGGCATGCACGTTATATGGAGATCTTAGGAGAACTTTGAAGGAAAAAGAATAGAAAATGATAGCGCTTTTATGTTCCAGACGCTGCCATCCATTCTGATGCTGGGCTTTTCTTGATTACCAAGATGTAGCAGAATGTGGTAGTTGTGCTGTCTCCTAAAGGATAGAATATTGGAAATACTGTGGATGATGAGGACTTGAAAAGAATGTTCCCATGACAGCATTGTGAACGCAAAGGCTATCTTAGCGGTAAGTTAAAGCACCAACAATAATTTCGGATTAGGGACATTCTTCAATTATGCATTTGGTTTTGGGTAATAAAAGACATGATTTTCAATAATGTTTGGAATTTAAATGTGCTGCCCTCCCCTCTCCCCTTTCAGGAGTACACTTCCCAATGCGAGAGTTACCTCCAGTCCATTCTTGTCCATTAAAAATTAAATGCTTTTACAGTGAATTATTAAAAGTGTGAGGTTGGCTGCAAATCATCAAAGGTACCATAAACCATTATGCAAGCAAGCAAGCGAGAAGTCTGATGAAATCTAAGCCAGCAGAGCTGTATACATCCCTCCATATCCATCGCACTGGAAACTACAAAAGCAACTATAAAATGCTACATTAAGTTACTTTAAAAACTCTTCCAGGGTTTTTGAAATTCAACAATGACTTGCCTTTTCAATTAACTATAAACCAAGAGGCATCTACCACCAAAGCTCTGGCATACCACTGCTGAGGAGCCATTTCCACTCGCACTAAATCTGCGGCAAAATTAACCTCATTTTCCCAAACGATATTGCAAACCTAATGGAACCAAGACACGCAAATAGAATTCGCTAGAAATCTTGTTATGAAGTCCTGTTCTTCCCCCAGATGTCTACTATCATTTGATCACAATGAAAAACATATGATGTGCCCTAGATATAAGAAAACCATGTTGAAATGTTAGAAGTATTTAAGTATGCTTGAAGACTAAAAAGATAATTCATCATTTTGGTTCAAATGAGAGTGCTATTGTTGGATATGATTTGAGCATGTCCCCAAGAATGCATGTGTTAGAAGCATGGTCCCCTGTGTTGTGACATTGGGAAATGGTAGAAACTTTATGAGTAGGACTTTGTGAAGATAACTGGGTGGTGGAGGCTCTGGAGTTAGTGCTGTCTTGTGGGACCCTGGCTAGTTCTCAGGAGAGGGCAGCCATAAGAAAGTGAGACTTGCCGCTTCCTGTTCCCCAGTTTCTAGTTTCCATTTGCTTCTGATGCTCCCTCCCATCTCTGAACACCATGAGTCCCTCACCAGGGACTGAACAGATGGGAGGGCTCAGTTGTGGATTTTCCTCCCTGGAAGCTAAATAAATATTTTAAATGCATATATTATCTAGCCTGAGGTATTTTGTTATTGCAGTGGAAAATGGATTAATAACATATGAAATATAAAATATCTAGCATAGTACCTGGCACCTAGGAGATACTCACTTGGTGAACACTCTCATTCTTGCTGACTCTACCTTTTTTATTAATAAATATGCAGGCTTCATCACACATACCTTATTTAGTGTTACCTACATGGTATGAATCCAGCAATAAATGGTTCTGAAGCCAGCAACCCCAAGGATTTATGGCCTTCTTAGAGTTCAGTCAAGCAGACAGCCAACTAGCTCCTCATCTATTTATACAATGGTCTATTGAAATAGCTTTCTGATAAGTTAAAGGATATAGGAGGAAAAATATAGATGGAAGTATTATTTAGTGAAGCTGAGAAAATGCTGAGGAGGAATTAGAAGTCAGAGCTGGCATTTATAGCTGGACTTCAGGCTAGTCTGCCCTTGCCTTTTGCCCGGCATTCACATCTGTAAAGTGGAGTGAGGAGCAATAATCCCCAGGCTCAGCTGGGACTGGTTTGGGGAGCTAAGGGACCTGAAGGAAAGAGTGAAAAGCAAGCGTCTGAGACCCAACCAAGGGTCAGTGACCTCGCACTTAAGTCTGCACTGGGGTCTCCTGAACAGGAGTTCAGTCACATCAGGGGGTGAAGGCTACCCCAGAGCTCTCGCTTCTGTATCAGTTGCAGTGCTAGAGGTCTTGCAGGATGCAAAGGCAGGGCTGGCCTAGTGATCCCACCGTGAGGACCACTAGAATAAGTTGTCTAATTTAGTTATTATCACATCCCTGGTATGTACGTTTTAAGTCCCGTTTTGTAGGCGAGAAAATGGATAAATGACTTAAGTCCCAGTTAGGGAAGATGGGAATTGCCTTCAAAGAATCTTCAAAATCTTGGAGCCTCTTCGGTAGGCAAGAGAAACGCAAGATTATAATTTGCTTCTCTTCTCCTGCTACATACTGCCATGAAGCAAAGAAAAGAAGCACTGACTCAGGCTAGACTGAGGAACAGTGGAGCTCTTCCCAGCTTTGAGCTGTGTGAATTGGAAAACTGGAAAATGCCACAGTGAAGGTGTTTTAAAAATTATGATTATTATTTCCTCAAGAGGCTGCTGTTACTGGGAGAAACTTCCACAGGCCTTGCTGTGTGTGCCGAGGATGTGCCCTGACCGCTCTGTGCTTCTCCAGGTCTTACTGTGCAGGCTGAGGCCTGATCCCTCTCTTCAGGCTTTTTCTCAGGATTTGTATCAGCAGTGGGCAATGGTGAGTTGATATCACCCTCGGAGACAGAGAAGGCCTGTTTACTGCCTACTACAAGCAGTGACTTCTTGAAGCTCCGTCGTTTTCTTCGAGGACATAGCACGCTGCCCATGCAAGCGCCTGCTGCCTGTAAGCTGTCATGCCTGCTTTCCCTGAACCAAGACTTGTGGTTTCATGAATTGTCCATCAAACAGTCACAGGCTAGCTTACTACCTTGCACAAATGCATGTGTGCGCGTGTCCTTGTGTGCGTGCGCGCGCGCGCGCACACACACACACACACACACACACACACACACTACCTCCACTAACAGCACCCACAACAATTAATGAAAAAGAGATCATAAATTTGAAAAAGAGCAAGGAGAAGCATATGGGAGGGTTTGGAGGCAAGAAACGGAAGGGGGAAATGATATAATTACATTATAATCGCAAAAAATTAAATAAGTAATTTTAAACGCAAGGTAAAATCAGATTGGGGCTGTGAACTTTGGCTACTAAGGCTACAGTAACGATGGAAATACAGCTTTCTGCTAGCAGAAGGACAAGAATTCCTTCGGTTCAGGAGACAAGAAGATTCCCCGAGATCTGGTAGCCTCTGGTAAGTTGTACCCAGGTGGAAGAGGAGGAGCATATGTGTGGAAGACAGGGAAGGAGGCAGGGTTTCCCACTGTCGTATCTGTTAGTAAATGAGCTGAATTAAGGTAAGGGCTGAGTGTGCCAAAGAGTAGAACTAAGCAAACCACCGCAATGGTTCTTGGTCATCGTTCATTCTCCCATGGGGGTAGGCAGAGGGAAGGATGTTATAAGGTCAAAGGCCACCTCTAGGGCTCCACTTGGTAGGTGAGGTGTCCCTGCCTCCTGAGAAACAAGATACAATTGATGTCAGCTGTGGAGCCTTCGCTGTGCATAGAGAGCATGACAAGAACCAAGACCATCAGCGCAGATGAGGTGAACCATGGAAGCCAGAGCAGGACAGGAAAGCCAGTCAAAAGCCTTGCTTTCCGGGGCAACAGGTACTGCATTCACAAGCCCAGACATGGCCAGAACTCACCTTGTGTGTTGGGAGCCTGGGGTGCTTTGCACAAGGGTCTTCAAAGGTCTTAAGAACAGCTCAGTAGAATGTTCACAAAGGGAATGGAGGGGTGGAACAAAGGAGAGCCTGCACCTTGGTCCTTGCTGCGTACCTGGAAGCCTATGAGGGAGGAAGCACTAGCAGTGTTTGGGCATTTGTGGTGGTTGGTGTCAACTGCCAACATGGCAGCAGCTAGAACCACTGAGTCCTTTGGGCGTGCAATGGGGGATTATCTTGGATCACTGATGCGAATTAATTGTGGGCTGAACAATTCTGCGGGCAAGCGTCCTGGACTGTATTGATGACAGATGAAGAATGAGAGCTGAGAAGTAGCATGTATTGCTCTCTCTCCGTTTCCTGACTGTGGATGCTAAATGATGAGCTACTTCAAGGCCCCGCTGCCTCGACTTCTCCACTGTGATGGACTGTGCCTTGAACTGTGAGCCCATATAAACCCCTTTGCTCATTTTTGTCAGGGTATTTGATCAGATCAACAGAAAAGAGAAGAAGGTGGTGCTGCTCGCTAGGGGAGGCCTTGAAAGGAAAGCCCAAAGTTTACAGATGAAATTTCCTTCCTCTCGGCACTGTTTCCCTTGCTACTGTTTGACCGCTCTCCATCCCAGTAAGAAACAGCAGGGTATGGAGACTTGATGTAGACTCTAAGTCAAGTTAGATTCTTTGGTGTTTGAATCTAACCTGTGGTTAAGGGATTTGGACACAGTTAGGAACAAGCAAAGCTTCACGGTGAGACCTCCTGGTCAGTTTTTGATGTTTCCATTGCTCAGTGCATGACTGGCAATGGTGTTATGGGCTTCTCCTGGGAATGCCGATGTGGGGTTGGAGGGAATTTTCCTATCCAGGACTATTGCATGCTCTCCCAGGCAGGCACAACAGAAGCGGACCTGAAGCCAGATGGAAACTGCAACCTGAGCTAAGGGCACAATGACTGCTGACCTTTTGTTCCTGACCTCCTCCTGCTCCACACATGTGTCATAGCCACTTCACGCGGCTCTCTCAAAAAAGAGTCTATTTGTCTTGGCTTCCCCTGGGTGATGAACAGCACAAAGAGTATACAGAGTTATGTGGACCTTTTGGAAAAGCTTTTACTCTGGCTATTCATGGGCATGAGATGTTTTTCTCCTAATAGCAAACCCAGGTCAGCCTCAAATACATGTCCCAGAGGGCACCCTGGGAACAAGGGACCTGGGGACATGATTGATTCTGAGCGGTTCTTGATGCCATTATCACAGACACACCACCCAGCACAACAGCTTCACTCTGATGACACAAACTCAGTCACTTCTTCTGATGGTGCCCGAGCTATGCTAGCTATAAAATCAGTGGAGATGCAGTCTGTGCTGAAAGGGGTAGTTGTTGTTTGAGAATGAAACCAAAACAAAGTAATAGTGATCTAAGCCAAGTCTAACCCATCTCAAGGTGAGTGTTTGTGTGTGAGCAGAATGGACCAGGAATACCTCCTGTTCAGGAATGGAGCTGCTTCTTTGATCCCCCATTACCCATGTAACTATTGGCAATGATAATAAAGATCAAGGGTCAGCTTAAACCCTGTTGTGTGTATCATTGTGGCCCACAGGCTGACTTTAGATTACCTGATGGTTGTGGAAGATGGAGTAATGTCCCCATCCTAATCTCCAGAGCCATCACTGCATTGCTTTACATGCTTAAAGGAACTTTGCATATTTGGTTAATGTTAATATGAGCAGGTGCTCCTGGATTAGTGGGGCTGGTCCAGTACACAGTCCCAGTGTCCCTGGGAGAGGAAAAGAGAAGGGGAAACAGAAGGTGAAAGAAAAGCTCTAAGGGTGGAAATAGGAGTCAAAGGAGAAGGAAGAGGAGTATAGGATGGAAAAAAGGGTCATAAGTCAAGTGATAGAGGAGACATCTAGAAGACAGCCAAAGAACCAGATCTTCTATTAGAGCCTCCCGTTTTAGACTTCTGGCCTGAACCAGAGCTGTAAGGTCAGAAGGTATTGCTTTAATATGCTGTTTGTGGTAACTGACCGCCACAGGAAACCATGAGTGTACTACTGAAGGCTGGGTGCTGCTGTAACGAAACCCTCAAATGTGGATGTGACTTTGGACTGGGGAATATGTAGAAGCTAGAGTTTATGTGTGTGTGTGTGTGTGTGTGTGTGTGTGTGTGTGTGTACGTGTGCGTGTGTGTGTGCAGCCAACCCCAGCTTTTTCACCTGGATTTTGCAGATTTGAATTCCAGCCCTCATGCTTGCGCATCAAGTGCTGGTACCCACTGAGCCATCTCCCCAGCCAAAGCCAGAAGAATTTTGAAGAGCATCATAGTATAAGCCTAGATTGCCTTGCATAGGCCTTGAGTGGAAATACCGGTATCACAGACTGCCTATGATAGTTCAGGAGGAATTGTTAATCTATATGATTTAAGGAAATACTTCAGTGTCATAAAAAAGACTGTTGCTGAAAGCATATATTCTAGAATCATTTCTGACGAGGGTGCAGAAGAAAGCAAGGAATGCATGACCGGAAGATGGAAGACAGATGTAATAGAAGAACGCTTAGCAATGAAAGCAGAGTTGAGGGCACAACCTTATTTTTTTTCTTGCTGCTAATAATACAGTGTGGAAGGAAGCAAGCAGATTGAAGGAAGGACTATTTAGAAGAAGAATTAGGACTTGAGGAGTTGGGAAATTTCCAGCCAACCATATTGCAAAAGACACTAAAATTCAGTTTGCTGTCTGGAAAGTCTGCCTGAAGACAAAACCATGGGCGTGGCTGGGCTACTTTTTGTCAGTGGTTCAGAAGGACATAAAAGCTGGGATATGTAATTACACAGTGGGCTCTGTGCTGAGTTTAGGTGTGACCCAGGCATCTGTTAAGCCTCATAGTAGAACCCAGGAACAGCAATAAGGGAAATATCTCTAAAGGACACTCTTGTCTGGTGACATATCCCTGTGATGCACACAAGAGGCTTCAGGGTCTCTGAGAATGGTCTATGAGCTTGGACCAAAAGGGACAGAACAGGATAAAAGTCAAGGAATTGTACAGGACTATGAAATTTCCACAGGCAGGACACAGTCTAAGGCACCCTTCAAGGGACAGAAGGAATGCTTCTAGAGGCTTTGATCCAGGGGCCTTGCTGCCTCCGGATTCTGGAGATCCTTGGGAGCAAACTCTCCCTTCATCTTTCATTTTCTTTCTGCAAGATGCTTTTGTTCACACACTTTTGTTTAGTGTAACTGCTGTGGAGGAAGTCTGTCTCCTTAAAGAAAGAATCAACCATCATCAGCTGGGAGGGAGGAATGGTGACTGTTTGCTGCCTGATAGGGTATAATGAGAGGAACTCACCCCGCTGGGGGATTTCTGTGAAGAAAATAATCTCTTGAATCCAATCTTGAGAAAACATAAGACAAAGATAAACTACAAAATAATTGGCCTGTGTTCTTCCAGCTGTGAAGGCCACCAAAGACAAGGGTGTCCTGAGGAATTTACTAAGATTAAGAAAAGGAAAACAAACACATGATTTGGGGTTCAATTCCCTTCTTCCTTCATTTCGCCCCTCCTCTCTCTCTCTCTCTCTCTCTGTCTCTCTCTCTCTCTCTCTCCAACTGAATACCCATTCGGATGAGAGAGCACAGTGCAGTGATAAAGGTGGCACAAAAGGGATGGGAAGAGGAGTTCAATGAGAGCGCATAAACACACCCAGAGATCAATTCCTAAATGCCGGTAGGGGCTTGTATAGCAATATTCCTCTCTCTGTCTCTCTGTCTGTCTCTGTCTCTCTCTCTCTGGTAAGACCTTATGAGGTTCAAGATGGCCTCAAGCTCACTATGTATCAAGAAAAATCTTGAACTTCAGATCCTCCTGCCCCCACTTCCAAAGTGTTGGGATTGCAGGTATGCATCACTATGCCAAGCTTTGACTCTTAAACAATAACAGAATTTTTCTCTCTTAAGACAACTGTCCGGTATATCACCTACTGCCCTTCATTTATGAAGCTCTCTGTGTATTTATACTGAGCGAATGAGCGAGTTAAATGTCTGGGTCTAGGGAGCAGGACAAGGAAAAGATGAATGAAACTTTCATTACCTCCTTCACAAGCAAAGCCAGACTTAGGGCTCTGCCAAGTTTGACTAAGGCATTTGATGAAAAGCTTTGCTATAGACAGAGTGAACTAATTTAGAAAAAAAATCAAATGTGACACTATAGTTCACCTCTAAGAAACACCTGCCCGAGTGTCACCAGTGACCTCCCTTTTCTCTGCAGTGATTAGTGTGAGAAGGTAAAAAGCAGGTGAACTGGTGAAGGTGCACAGAGCAGAAATGGGGTCTGGGATGTGGAAGGAGTTTTGAGGCATCTGCAGGATCTGCTTAAGTAAACCCGATGTCCCAGCTGTCCCGTGGGATCAAAGAAGCAAGATCCAGAGACCTTTGTCTGGACACATCCTTCCCTACCCATGAAAGGACTTCCCGGCCACTCTGAGCCAGCCCAAGTGAGTAGGCTCCTGTCTCAGGCCTGGAGACAAGAAGATATACAAGAGACAAAACAGATTAATAAGCTACCAGATGTTCTCAGATGTTTCTCAAATTCTGATACACATGGCTGCTGCTTGTTGTTGCTGGATCATGTTTGATAACAGACCCAGCCCTTAGATTCCCTTTACTGGCTTGGGATAAAGAACACATGCACTATATTAGCATCTCCCAGTGTTCAAGGGTTTTCTAAGACTTAAAAAAATGATCAAGTTATACCACTCTTGGGAATGTACACAAAGGACCCTCCATCCTATCACAAACACACTTGTTCAACCATATTCATTGCTGCTCTGTTCGTAAGAATGGGTGTGGGACAACTCAGTTCTAAATGCTTACATGGGATGACTCCATCAAATCCTCCCCTTAGAGCTCAGGGAGCCTTAGGGAAAAGGAGTCACGTACAAGATGGGGTGAAGTACACCAAGCAACAACAACAAAAACCAAACAAACAAAACCCCAAACCAAGGCCCTCTAAATCAGCTCATATGAACTCAGGGACTGAGGCAGCATGCACAGGGCTTTCATGGCTTTGCACCAGGCCCTCTGCGTATATATTACGGCTTCCAGTTTCATGTTTTTTATGGGACTCCTGAGTGTGTGAATGAGTGGGTCTCTGATTCTTGTGCTTTCTCTTGGGCTCTTTTTATTTTGTTGGTTTGTCTTGTCCAACTTTGATGTGATAGTTTTTTTTTTATCTTATATATATTTTGTTGTAGTTTATCATTATCTCTTAGATGCTTGTTCTTTTTTCCTAATGAGAGATTCTAGAAGGGAAGGGAGGTGGGGAGGATCTGGGAGGAGTAGAGGAAAGAGAAATCACAGTCAAGATATGTTATTTGAGGAAAGAATCTGTTTTCAATAAAAGGGAAAAATAGTACGCTATGAATGAATTTACATACAAGAGCTAATAACCGTGAGACATCTTGCAGGGCTCTGATGCAGCTCAGTGGGCTGAGACTTGAGCTCAGTCTTTCCGAAATAGAGGGTATTTGGAAAAGCCCCTGGAGCTTTTGCTGTGCGATCTGTGAGGGTTCCTGTCCATTTGTTTGGAGGAATTGGTCATGACTTCTAAAATCCGCTTCCATCCTTCTAACTCCTCTCACCATCCGTGCAAGAATCTGTCTCAGTGCAGGGCAGATAGACGACAGTCTAACCTGATGGATGGCACAGCTGGCCGCAGCTGCTAGGCAGTCAGATGACAAGATGGTAGGGACACAGGGAGAGCACTGGACCACACAGATAAGGGCCAGCAAACACAGGCTGTGAGCTTCGCTCATAGAATATCTGGACATGTTGGATGGTACCCAGAGGGAGATTTAAATCTAGGCAAAGTGATAAGGAGAACAGCAAGGGAAAGGAGCAGACAATGTAGACATACGCCCAAGGACCAGAAAAAATATACTCAGGGCATCTTAAAGTTCGTGTGGAAACAATAACCATAAGACAGTTTGGTGTCCTGTACTGAGGTCAGAAGGTCTCAGGTCTAGTTTTATCTCTGCCACACAAAAGTGGTATTGTCCTGGAAGCTGTTGCCTTTTTTTTTTAAACACTGGGGTGGTACACCCTAGATGACCCCGAGTAGGATATGTAGATGTGGTCTGGTTAGTGTGAGCGTTTTAGTAGGGATTTCTATTGCTGTGATCAAACACTATGACCAAAGCAATCGTGTGAAGGAAGGGGTTTGTTTTACCCGACAACTTGTAAGTCCATCATCGGTGCGGTGGGGGGAGCCAGAGCAAGAACTCAGGGCAGAAATCTGGGGGCAGGAACCGGAGTAGAAGCCTTGGAGGAGCTCTGCTTACTGACTTTACATAGCTTAATCAGCCTGCTTTCTTAAAGCACCCAGGCCCAGCCCAGGAGTGGCACCGCCCACAGTGATCTGGGCTCTCCCATATTGATTATCAACCAAGGAAATAACAAAAAAATCCGCAGGCTTGTCTACAGGCCAATCTGGTGGGGGCATTTTCTCAGCTGACAGTCTCTGCTCCCAAATGATTCCAGCTTGTGTCAAGGTGACACAGAAGTACTTGTTGCGAAGTACTTCGTGTTGTGAAGTAGGAGAAGGGCATGCAGGACGAGACATAGGCAGGACCTGCTCTGGGAGCCCTGGCCACTTTCAGTCATCAGAGGACAACACTGGTGATGAATGGGTGGTTATTAAATCATTTCAGGTATAACATTGTGTAGAAGTTGACCTAGTAGTGATAATAAGATGGACTAGAGCTAACTGGGAGGGTTAAGAAGGCAGAGATTTTCTTTATCTGTCCTAGAACAAATTCCTTTTCTCAGCCAAAAATATAAGAAATACCTATTTTAATCCTTCAACATGGATTAGCCAGCACATTCAACTGTCTCCTAAGCCATAGTAAAGTCCCAGGGAGATCAGGCACAGATCAGTTATGCTTTGTTGGGCAGGAGAGTAGAGGGATAGAGTGAAGGGTATAGATGTTCCCAGGGCTCAAGTGGGCAAGGTGAGCCTATGTTGGTTCTTCCAGGAGGGCCCAGGGGCAGCATGAGTTCACCAGCACAACCCAGGGAGCATGGGTTGGAGATTTGGTGCAACGGGCACAATGACAGAGATGGGCCATCACCACATCCAGCTCTTCTCTGGTTTTGAGTAAGGCAAGCTGTCTGAGCATCACATATAGTACAAAGAAGGAGAAACCAGAAGCACCCAGAAGGGAGGCTTTCAACTGTGGGATGGATAAGAATGATCTCAAGTGTTCACCCCACGTTCATATTCCTAGGCTCTGCCCACAGGATTCTGATTGGATGTCAGTGTTGCAACCTTGGACTCTGCGGTTTCAAAATACGCTGCGTGATTCCGGTGCAGGCAATTTGTGGATTATGTCTATATTTACTTCATTTTCTGTATTTTTATAGTTTTATGTGTATGTGGTAAATGCGTGCGTACACCCACGGGCAGCTGTGCTTGCCATGTAGAAACCCGTGGAGGTCAGAGGTTGAAATTGGGGAACTTTCTCAGTTGCTCTCCACCATGTGTTTTGAGACAGTGTCTCTCACTGAACCTTCCTGTTTGTTTTGGCTGGATTGGCTGACCGGGAAGCCCCTGTGAGCTGCTTAATTTCATCCCACAGTGCTGGAGTTAAGACACACAGTATCACACGTGCCAGTGTGTGTGGGCTCTAGGGTGATGGGAGCTCAGGTTCTCAGCTTCCACAGCAAGTGCTTAAACACAAAGACAACTCTTCAGCCCTGCTGGTTTGTAGATAGAATAATATTTACTCTGAATTTAAATATTTTAATTGGATACAAATTTGAAACTGAAATATGAGTATAGGCATTTGGTGCCTTATCTTATTGGCGCTTAGTTCTTCCTTACCTGTGGCTGTTTTGTGCGTCGTGTGTTATTGCTCCTGGGAGTGAGCTATGCTGCCAGACCTAGAGCAATGAGCACGTACTTGGTGGCCTTTCTGTCTACCGCTATGGGAGCAGGTTTGCCCACTACAGTCCCATATAATCTTTGGGTTGAGAAGGCCACGGAAAATCTCCGTCAGCATTTCCCCCCATATGAGGCAGGTCATGTGGTAGTTAGGGGGCTCCCTGGCATGTTTGGGAGGGACCAGGAGGTCTAAAATCTACAGAAATGAGTGGAAGGCCACATTCCCAATACATCTATTAGAGGATGGCAAGAGCAGGCAAAACTTGAGTTATGGGATCATAAGTTCATTTCAGGATTCTGGCAGGAGCATAAGCCACTCGAACGCTTCCTTGGCAGTTTATGAAAACTTCACTCTCTCTACCCTTACCACCTTCTGCCTTAGAAGCTTAACAGCTCTGTAAATTATAATTGTATTAAAATCTCTGTATTATATCTCAATATGAGCTTTTCACACAGGTATGAAAATGCCCTTGACTTAAATGCCCTGGGTGACAGACAGGTCTTGATTTTTTGCTCTAATGGAATTAATTCCGGAGAAGATGTTTATTTTGTAAAAAAAAAAAAAGAAAAGAAAAAAAGGACTTGCTGACTGAGCAAAGCTTCACAAAGGGTCGGGGACTTGGAGCACGACTACCCTGGGCGAGCAGCTCAGCGTCTGCAAACAAAGACAGGCAAGACAAGGATGACTGGGAGCAGACAGGAAAGAAATAAGCTGAAATTGAGTAGACTGCTGTGGCTGTGTTGGGGGCGGGGAAGGGGTCCTGAATGCATGCGTCAGTTACTCTCACCATTAAGAGAAATGAAGGAAAGGTAGAACAGCTGGGTTATGATTTGAAGGTGGCATACTTTTGACATTTGACGGGCAAGCCACTGATGACTTCTGGGCAGAAGGTGACAATAAAAATTATGCCAGCCGGGTGGTGGTGCCACACGCCTTTAACCCCAGCACTTGGAAGACAGAGGCAGGTGGATCTCTATAAGTTCGAGGCCAGCCTGGTCTACAGAGCAAGTTCCAGGACAACCAGGGCCAAATAGAGAAACCCTGTCTTGAAAATCTTAATATATATCTCTATCTATCTATCTATCTATCTATCTATCTATCTATCTATCTATCTATTATCTATCTATCTATTATCTATCTATCTATCTATCTATCTATCTATCTATCTATCTATCTATCTATCTATCTATGCCTAAGGAGAAGTATTTGTTCAGGATTCTCTATAGCAGTGGTTCTCAACCTGTGGATTATGACCCCTTTGGGGTTGAATGACCCTTCCACAGGGGTTGCTTAAGATGATCGGAAAACACAGATATTTACATTATAATTATTTATAGCAAGATTGCAGTTATGAAGTAGCAAGAAAAGTAATTTTATGGTTGGGGGTCACCTCAACACGAGGAACTGCATTAAGGGTGGCAGCGTTAGAACAGTTGAGAAGCACTGCTCTAAGGACAACAGGCTGATTGGAGTGGAGCCAGGAGAAGAACAAGTACTTTTTCCTTGAGATTATACTTGCATTTGCTTATTAGGGACCGGGCCAAAGCGGAACTTAATAACCTGGACTCGTGGCTCACCATCTACAAGGGTGTACGTTGTGGCTTTGTCCTTCAGGTCATTTTCATTATCTGGATTTTTAAAACAGCCCGGATTCTTTCCCAGACAGAGCAGCTGCATCAGTTTCAACCCTCACGGCCACCAGATAGTACTCTGAAAGTCAAGAGAAACGGACATGGAGGAAGAGACGACAAAAGGAAGGAGAAGCCGAGTGGGGAGTCTGAAAGGAAGGCTTGCGGCACAAACCTGTTCAGTTCGGGCGGGCGCGAAGGGAGTGCCGTGGCCGTCAGAGCACCTCTCCCTGCGTCCACACGGGGGCAGACTCTACTCACCGAAAAAGTCCTGGCGACCCGCGCCTACAGGGAGTGTAGCAGATTTACTGGGACCTTTTCACTCACGTCCAATAGCCCTTCCTGTTCATCAAGTGGATAGCCAAGGTCTCATCCCTGGGAACGGTACTGGGTGGATTAAAAGGGGAGACAAAACCCTGGCTTTGCTCAAACTTCAAGTTTCATGCAACATAGAATATAGAATTGCAGCTAAAAAGACAACATAAGACAAACACTTTGCCTCACTGTTTGAAATGCAGATGTTTTTCCTCTATACTGAAAGGCATAAACACATACATCATACATGTGTACACACACACACACACACACACACACACACACACACACACACACACACACACACACACACACACACACCATAGGCGCATTGTTGTTCTAGGAGTTTCTGAAGGGTGGAGAGTGTTTTCGCTAGTATCTTCTCATGCTTTCTCTGGTTTTGGCTTCTATTACATTTTCAATACAAGATGAGAGTGCATGCAAATGTGTGCATGTCAGTTAAAAAATTTCATAATCCTCTGTGTTGAAGGAATATTGTTATTTGCAGAGTGGTTGAAAATAGCCAAATTTCTGCAGACTGTTCTATGGTGTTTAAAATGTAATCTCTGCACGCAGCTGATTGCTTCTGAGCATAGCAAGACTGGCGTGGCGAAATGGAAAGTCCAAGCTGAGCGGCTCAGGGGCATCTGTTTCTTCCATCTCCCAAGCCATTAAATAATATTATTTCTGAAAAGAGCATTCCAGTGTCCACGCTGTTTCCTTTCTGGTAGAATTTGTCCTATTTTTGAACCATATAGAAAGAAATACCCACCTTGAGGGCATGTGCTTATTGTAGAATAGACTCCTAGCGCATTAAAGCCGCATCTCTTAGAGGTGTAAACACTCTATGAAGTGGCAATTGCCTCTCTGAGATAAAGATCACACCCCAGGATTAAAGGGGACATGGGATTTTATTATCTACGATTGAGGATGGTCTGAAGAAAATGCAAATTTGCCCTTCCAAAAATAGACAAACGAGTTTAGACAAACAAGGGAACAGCAAAGCTATTGAACAACCGATGGAAGTTAGACTTCATTAGCCTCAGGCTTGGCAATGTGCTTTAGGTAACAACAGAACTCAATTTGAGTAACATCGACAACGGCTTTTTTCACATTGTCTGTTAAATTTGGTAACAGGGAGGACATGAAGTGACGCTTCTGCTCCATAGAGAGGTTGTGGGGCCCATCTCCCCGAGTTTCTAAGTATAACGAGCCAAACATTACCTCCATTTCAGACTCCTCACATAACTTTTTATGAAGCACCATCTTGCTAATTTAGCCCTCGGCCTCCAGAATGCCTGTGACGGACTGTGGTGACTCAGATGATTAGTTCCGGGTGTGGTACTTTCTCTCCACCCGTCTCCTGAGCTGCGTGCCAATGTCATGAAGCTCTTGCAAGGAAAAAAGAAAGAGAGCAAGGCCCTCTAAACTGACTTGGTTCATGAGAAGCAGGAGGACTGACTATAAAGAATGATTTACTATTGGTCTCTGCCTTACAGCCATGGAAACTTGGAAGAGGATCAAACACCCTCTCCAATTTGGCCACCACCTTCCTGGTTTTGATAGTGTTTTTAAATGAAATCTCTGACAGTCCCTGTCAGGGCTGTGAATTTGTACCTTACAGACGTCGGGTTTCAGAGCCGTCTGGAACACAGCCGTAGAAGGCTCTGGAATGAAGAACTATATGGGGCATCTGGCGTTTTCTCTGAACACTGATGTGATCTCTTATCTGGAAATCATAGGCTTTGACCCAAACTTTGAGGTTCCCTTTCAGTTTATTGGTGCTAAGACAGGAAGGCGGGTAGGCACAGAGGGACTGACAGAACTCACAGAGTTTGAATTTGCAGCGATCACAACACAGGGAGTCTTTGGCTTTCTCTTATTTGACTCTATCCCCTGAGAGACTCATTTGTGTTTAGTACCCAATTTTATTGTTCATTCTTACCAACCTTCAAATCTCAGTGCACTTTTAGAAAAAAGAACCAAAAGTAATTACTTGGGGACCGCAAAGGCCATATCTATATATGAGATCAAACATTTCCTATCTTCCCATGCTATTTACCTCTAAATAACCACTCTTCTTTCTACAGCTTTTCACTTGTTTCTGTGACAAACAAACAGCAGGGGTTGTCTTCAGGCTAATTAGTGGGGCTATTCTGGGATCCTGCAGGGAGCAGGCCTAAGCAGCTCGCTATTTCCAGCTGTAGTTTCAAGGGAAACGGAACCCTCAGGGAGAGGCTGGGCTGTGCTGACTTCTCAGAGCACAAGATCGTCCCCTGGACGCCTAAGCCCTTCTGCGAACAGGGGGCCTTGCTGCCCAGAAGGTGACTTCTAAGACCCCGAGGATAGGAGACTTTAGGAGCTTAGTGTTGTCAGGCAGTCAGGTGTAAAAGATTTCTGAGCTAAAGGAGCAGGGGTGTAGATGATGGCTGGACTGAAAACCTGGACTTGATCTCTGCCCTCGGAAACAAAGGAACGACAGCATGCAATTTGGTAGTCCTATGCAGGTTTGCGAGATTTCCTCAGAAGAGCTAGAGTCCAGTTCTCCCTCAGCCCTGCCTCAAACATCTGCCAGTGTTCTCAAGAGGGTCCACATTAGCCTTTCTATAGTACCAAAAGGTTGCTCTAGACCCGTAGTTCTTAACCTTCCTAATGCCGTGACTCTTTAATACAGTTCCCCATGTTGTGGTGACCCCCAAACATAAACTTATTTTCGTTGCTACTTTCTAAGTGTACTTTTGCTACTGTTATGAGTTGTAATGTAAATATCTGACATTTCCAATGGTCTTGGGTGACCCCTGTGTAAGGGTTGTTCTACTCCTCAAAGGAGTCTCGACCCACAAGTTGAGGACCACTGCCCCACACTCCCCTCTTCTTTGTGGTCCTTATGCTATCCTCCCAGAGAATTCACAAGATGCCCAGAGTGTAGCTAGGTAGAGTTCCTTGTAGAGGATAACACACTTTTGACAGGTGAGAGTGTGGGTAATGGCCAAAGGAACACCGCAGACCAGAACACTCCCGAGGGGGAGTGATGGACAACCGTCAAAGGGACCATTGTTCCCTCCTACAATTTAGAGGCTTTATACTCTTTTTAAAGTCTGTAGAGCAGATCGTCCAGGTGAGGGCCAGGCCCATTTGTTTGGTTCTTGTAGGAGAGAATGAGATGTCCTTGCTCTTTCCCAGGAAGTCCCTAACAGGATAGTAATCTTATTACCTTCTGGACTGCTCAGAATGTCACATCTCTACATAGGGACAGAGATATCATTTAGATTCCATTCTTCTGACCAACAATCAGAGTCCCACAGTCTCAGTCCTTGATTTTTAGGGAGGGGTCCATTGGCGGTGTCCGCCAAGCCTACAGATACTGAACTTGGTACCTAACAATAAGGGAAAAGTTCTTCAGCTGCAAACGACAGATACCCGTTTAGACTTCAAATGTACCCTTTTCTTCAAGGATTAAAGTTGCTCCTAAGTCTCTATCCTCCCTACCTCTCAATTGTCTTGGTTTTGCCCGTTCATTTTTCAGACATGTAACTGGGACTTACAGCTGTATACCTTACAACAATCTGGAGAAGATGTGAGGTCAAGTTTGACCGTAAAGTCAGGGGTGGATAAAGTGAGTGTAGCCTTCATGTATTTTTACAGGAAAGATAGGTTCTGTTGCCAGGAGTATATGGGGAAGTGGTTCTGACCCTAAATGTCCAGCACACCCTCTTTATCTGTTCACACCAAGAATGCCATTGCCTCGGGACCGATATGATACCGCCACTGTCTGATATGATACCGCCACTGTCTTGTGGTGTGGCGTCTGTCTTTAAGAACGCTGCTCTTGCTACTTCTGGCCTGCTTCCCTGTGACTACCTTAAACCTGTATTTGATTCTCTCTGTGGGCTTTGGTTTCTCCCTTTGCCCCATGTGGGGCTTCCCACATCGTTACAATGCCTCATTTATCAATATTTCTCAACACTTACGGATTCATTAAGCATGTGTCCCAAGACCTCTTTTGGCTTCATCATGGACACTTGTAGAACCTACTCTGTGTTCATAATAGACATGGCTCTGTGCTCTTGCTCTAGCGGTGACTCTTGTAGAGCGGGAACACTGTTCTTCACGCCTGGCCAGGAAGGCCTCGTCCCTCCACCCTCACCCCCGGGGCCTCCCCTTGTCTTCTCCATCTCTGAACTGGGTTTGAGGAGGTCCTGACAAAGAACTGACTCGTCGTCCAGTTTCGTGCCTGGTTGGACCCCTAGCCAGCATGCTCATTTAGAAGTCTGCCAATGTGGGTCTGGAGGAACAGAGGGCACGGGCTTCGAGATGGCACCATGCCACATGTGTGCTGGTGTACTTTTCCTTTCATGTGTGTGTGGAACGTGTTTTCCTTAGGACATAGCATACGGCAGCATGTTTTCCTGGAAATTGATTTCACTTTTAGCACTTCAGAAAAGATTTGATGTAAGCCATGTTAACGGCCAGAGAAAATGACTGTTTTTCCCATCTTTCAACACCACCACAGTTCCAAAATGTCTTTCTCTACCAACTAGTATGTATAATTTTCCATGATGTAGCGATATTGCTACAGTCCATCCATTCACAAGCATTTGAGAACCAGGCTCCTTGGAAGGGATCAGGACTGCATTGTTGAATAATACTCGTACCCCAGCCCTTAACCAGCTCCCAACCTCATAAAATGCTAGGCAAATAAATGCTGAATTCATGCCCAATGCGACAGATGTGTCTGGAACATCAATCAAAGGCTCAGAGGGGCCATTATCTTGTGGACTGGGGCAGGCAGAGTTTCACTGAGAAGAGAGCTCCTGCACTGACTCTTAGGGAGAAGGCAGGGAGTCATTAGATGGGGAGCACATTCTGGGAAGGAGCACATTCTGGGAAGGAGCACGTTCTGGGAAGGAGCACATTCTGGGAAGGAGCACATTCTGGGAAGGAGCACATTCTGGGAAGGAGCACGTTCTGGGAAGGAGCACATTCTGGGAAGGAGCACGTTCTGGGAAGGAGCACATTCTGGGAAGGAGCACATTCTGGGAAGGAGCACGTTGGACAGCAGCACGGAGCCGTCATGAAGGGCTTGCATAGGAATAATTCAGTTCAGTAGGGCACAGGTTAAGAGGCAGGGAGGAGAGGGAGGCAGCAGGACATAACGCCAAGATGGTGAACTTTAGAATATATTTAAAAACAAAGCTTTAGAATAAATACTTGGTTTTAGTTTTTGGGTGGTTCCATCCAGGCTTGGGACAGTTTTGCAGATACTATTCTGTATCTGTCTAGCTGGGAATCAAGAGGGACATCTAGATTAATACGTCTATCTGGTGTGTGACTTTAGAGGGCAAGAGAAGCCTGTGGCTAAGACTTTGACTTGGGAGCTGTCTGGAAGAGGAAGGGGTGGCTAACTGCTGACAACACATGAAGTTGTTTAGGGAGAACACAGAATGTCAGTGGAATAGAAGCTGGGTGTGGTGGTGCACACCTTCAATCCCAGCACTTGGGAGGCAGAGGCAGGCAGATGTCTGAGCTCAAGGTCAGCCTGGTCTATAGAGTGAGTTCTAGGAGAGCCAAAGCTCTTACACAGAGAAACCGTGTCCCAAAGAAAATAAAAAGGACAAAGCTCTGGAGAATACCAAATCTTTCCTTATGTTACTCATTTTTGTCCCCTTTATACATATATACAATGTATTATGATTATGTCCACTCCAGTGCTCTCTCTTTGCTGTCCTACTCCCCCAGAACACCTTCTTCACAATTAGTCTCTTTTCTGTTTCATGTCTTTCCCCCTCCAGAGAGATTGATTAGGGTTGCTTGTGTGAACACGGACAGAGACAACTTCCTGATGGTGGCTATACCACTGAGGCAAATAATATATCCCCTCCAGCAGCTCTTGACTTCCAACAGCTCCTTAGGAAAGGTGGGGACTCCTGAGCATGGGATTCATGGTGGATTGTTGAGGAGCCCAGTCCTGTGCAGGTATCCATAGATGCCGTGTTATGTTCATGATTACAGTAGCCAAGTATTTCACAGCACTGCCCTCCCCCCCATCCTTTGGCTCCCATCTCTCTTTTCCTTCTTCCATAGTGTTCCCTGGGTCTTAGAGAGGGTGAGGTGAACAATAGTTCTTAATAAGAAGGAGAAACTGGTACTAGGCAGGGAAGCCAAGGGCAGATCCCAAGGGTTTTTTCTGTTCAGTATATTATGAATGTTTTTCTATAGAGTAACACATTGCACACATAGAAACAGTAACCTGAAACTCCATATCCGTGTTTGACAGTTAAATTAACCTTGTGAAATAAGCAGGGGAAATAATATTTTCTCTGTTTTATTCATGAAGATACAGGGGCAAAAAGAACCTAATTCACTTACTTAAGCTCTAAAATTAAAAAAGTAATGGAAATGGGGCTAATATTTGCATTTTGAGTCACACTTCAGGGTTCTGTTCATTCATAAGCCAATAATAGGGTGGCGATGCTCTACAGGCTGAATCATCAGGGCAGGAAATCACTGAAAATCTTAATTAAGGGCATCTCCGAGTCAGAGTCAACAAAAAAACATTGGATTGAATTATGAAAGACTGCTGAAGGGAATGGCATGGCTTTCTGTAAATCATTAGCAACTAATTAATTGCTGCCATGTAAATAACTTAATGATACAAACACGACTAAAGGAGAAAAGAATTCATAAACAAGGTAGAGAGTATGTGACTCTGCACATGAGATGACAGAATGAAATACCTGTCTGTTTGGAGAGGTGAGATGAACTCACGAAGATGTGTGTGAGCTGAGGCAGAGAGGGTCTCTCCTCGGGATGCGCCAGTCTGTGACATGTCTGCCCTAAACTTCACAAACTTCTCACTGTGTTAAACAGAGTGATACTGGCCCATGGATGGGTATGTGTAGGCTGCCTATACCAAGAATGCAGGGGCAGACTCCCGTTCTTGTGTGTGTGTGTGTGTGTGTGTGTGTGTGTGTGTATGTTCTTTGCTCACAGATAGAAACAATGCTGGTGAATTGTAGAAACAGCTCAAGGGCAAGTGTGGCAACTGATACAGGACTGTGGTGAAGCCAGTGGGAGTCCTTTTTATTTATTTAATGAATTTCTTTAAAATTTTATACATTTTAATTAAAATATAATCACATCATTTCTCTCTTCCCTTTCCTTTCCCAAGTCTCTAAGTCCTCTCCCTCCAACTCCTTCTGTCTCACCCAACTCTCACATTGATGGCCTCTTCTGCAATTATTGTCTCTCTCTCTTTCTCACACACACACATACACATACACACATGCACACACACACATGCATATGAACATATAAATATATAAATGCAACCTGCTGGGTCCACTTTTGCTATTTGTGTGTATGTGGTTATCAGGGCTGACCCCTTTGCATAATGCAAGCAATCTGGGGGCTCATACCTAGGATAGGCTAATCCTCCCTCTCTTAGTCAGATGCCTGTAGTTAGTTACTCATCCCAGGGTGTGACCCTGTGAGTTTCTCCCTTTCTGCATTAGAATATCTATTGATGTTGTCGTTATTCAAATCTTATTTATACAGTCATTTATATGAGAGACTGTTTCACAGCGGACTCTCTGGAATTTTAGTTCATACAGTCTTTCTATCCCCTCTTTTACAAAGATCCTGAGCCATAGAGGGAGTTGTGATATAGATGAATCTGTTGGGGCTGGGCGCCTCACGGTCTGTTGATCTGTGTGTTGTGTCCAGTTGTGGGTTCCTGGGACAATCTCTGTTCACTGCAAAGAGAGGCTTTTTTGGTGAGGGGGTAGTCTCTACATTTATCTGTGGATATAAAGATATGATTTAGAATGTGATTAGAAATTATTATGCTGGTCTACCAAAGTGGTAGCAGATTCTCTATATGATTCATGTCCTCACTAGCCTGAGAAGTTGACTAGATTCCTACGATCAGGCACAGTTTCCCTCCTGTTGAGTGAACCTTAAATCCTAACCAGACAGCTGTTGGTTACTACCAATGTATGACCGACACTTGTTGCCCCTTTTCCTTGCCATGCTGGCCACTGTTCTGGTTCATAGGTGTTGCAGCTGTGTAGGATTCTTAATGGCTTCCCTCCCATGGCAGCTAGTGTAGTGTTTTCTGGTACCATGGAAGCTAGACCACAGGAAGGAGGCTGTTAGGTGAGATCCAGCTCAAATGATATAGATCCTGTATTGTACTGTGCAGTGTCTTTGCAACAGGAGCTTAGCTTCAACCTCTGAGAGGCTCAATAGGAAAGTGTCACCTGAAACAAAAGGCAGAGAATTATGACCTAGGAGTTACTATCACCCACCCTCTGTTTTACTAAATATTTATTTTCTGTATATGAGTGACCTGTCTTTATGCACACCAGAAGAGGGACTCAGATCCCATTACAGCTGGTTGTGAGCCACCATGTGGTTTCTGGGAACTGAACTCAGAACGTCTGGAAGAGCAGCCAGTGCTCTTAACCGCCGAGCCATTTCTCCAATCCCATGTTTTGTTTTGCTTTGTTTTAAACAATCAAATAAAAAAAGCCAAACCAAAAGAATCCAAACATAGTTCCTAGAGCACAAGCAGTGGTTATTTATCAATATATCGCCCACAGCTGCGCTTGGAAAACAAGGACAGAGTTGAGTGGTTGTGCAAAGATTGTACGGCTAAGGATTGTGTAGTTGTTTACTGTCTAGTCTTTTGCACATTCATGATCTGTACAGCAAAATTCTGGAAGAATTCAGCTCTGTACTGAGACCCAGGCGCTGTAATTTACAAAGAGAGAGGTCCGAAGGACAATGTTTGGAGGAAACTCATGGCCACAGTGAAATAAATCAGAATTAAATATCATTCAAGATGACAAGGAGATGGAGACATTGCAGCCCGGAAAACGGAAATCTCAGAGGTGAAGGGAGGTATAGGGTGTGGAAGATTCTCAACTTAAAAGACTAAGCTGAGTGGAAAGACTTAGTAGACCCAATTGAGGACTATCGGTAACAACTCCAGAGAAGTTACTTAATGTACTTTGTAAGAACAAATTAACAGGATGCAATGGGCTGGTTTAGCAGGAGGTGTTCCTATGTGAAGGCATTCATGGTAGACCTGGAAGATTACTCACTGGGGAAATTTGCTAAGTGAGTCAGGAGCAAGAGTAGTTATGACTTGTGTGGGGGGGCGGTCTTCATTCTTTCTACCCCCTCTTTATCCACATCACCTATAATCCTTATTATTTTATATTATTATGAATCCCAGCTTACGGCTGAGGAAATAATTCTCTAATATGGCTAATGTACTTTCTGGGTGATGTTTCCCAAGGGCTTTGGGGTTGGGGAAGCCCCCAGTACAAACGGAGGACCAGGCTTGGTCCTTTCCAATCCCCATAAGTACTGATCACCCTACTGGGTGGATAGCCATAGGGATGCCAAGTCCTCCATTCAGACTTGTCGAACTCCACAGAACTGAATGGCAGATAGGTGACTCCGAGGTTCATCCATCCACTATCCTCAAGCTCTGGGCTATCACATTCCAGGGTTTCTCTTGGTTGATGAGGTCTGCTCCTAGTCCCTCAGGCTGGGGCCGCCTTTCCCTGTGCACTTCCCTCTTGCCCCCTGTACTCTTTGACTCCACAGCATCTGCACCACCAACCCCCACTCTAGAGCTGCCTTCCAGGGCTGCCTCGCACCCTAGGATCCTGTCACCTCCAACCTAGGCGCCCTGGCTCATGTTTATTTCCTGTTCTCAGGTCTCCAAGGTAGTTCATTTTAAATAATAGACCCCCCCTTCAAGGCGCCCAGACACTTCCCTGTGTCACATGAAGCGATAAACTTTGACTTCTCTTTGCTGTGACCTGCCTACAAGAGAATCACTGTCTCTCCTTAATTTGTATTTTGTGTTTAAGGCTTGTGAAGGCTTCCAGCACTGTCCCGAGGGTAGGACTACCCCACAGACTCTCACCCGGGTGGCTTGACTTACCTTTTGATGAGGCTTTTTGCTTCCCCTCCAGCCCCACTGCCTGGCTGGGGAGGCCTGAAAGCAGCTGGCAGCATGTCCGCTTGGGCTTCTTGCCAAAACATTGCTTTTCTTATATACGACATATTTTTCCCCGTAGGCGCTGTCAGTTGCCACCTTCATCAGTTTGGGAGCCCTTCTTCTTCCTCTCTTTGGAATAGAACATTCTTTCTTATACTGACTCTTGCTTGTCCTTACCCAGGCCATACAGAGGTAGCTTCTGGTCTGCCCTCTTACCCTGCAGTCACTGTTCCTACACTGTTCCTGTTATTCATGAGACTCTTTGATCACAGACTGATTTGGGGGGCCCTGAACCATACACGTATACAAATGTGTGTGTGTGTGTGTGTGTGTGTGTTGTGTGCGTGCGTGTGTGTATGTAATTTCTTCATATAGTTATTCTATCCAACATGTTGCTTCCATTTGTACTCCCCTTTGCACAGCTCCTCTCTGACTCATTAAAAAGTACAAGACACTGCATTGTTAAACAAGGCCTCGTCCTGCAGTAAAGCATATATTTTATTTAAGGGGCAAACCAAGCTGCAGGTGACTGACATGACAGTTTTACATCACAAATTTGTTTTATTTTTTTTCCTTCCTTCCTTCCCCTCCTTTTCCTTCCCATTTTTCATCTTGGAATGGTTGTATAAGTTATCCTTGACTGGCGGTCAAAATAGCTGACTGAAATTGTTAGTGTTTTCAGAGCACATTTCCTCCCATCCTCTCCGCGAGGCTGCCAAATGGCTGTGTTCTCCAGACGCGAGATCATTCCAGTTAGCGGCTCACCTTAATGATATGGGGAATGAACACATACTGAGTTTCCCAAAATGAACAGTGCGATCTCAGGAGAGAGCTCAGAGTTCAGGGCCATTTTCTTAACTAAACTGCTGATCACATTAAACTGCTCGTTTCAGCGACTTTTGCTCTTGTGAGGGAAGTGGGCCTCCTGCTGCGTAATGCCTCTCCCTCTGATCCTGGGAGCCCCCTAGGAAAGGGGGTTGTCACATGCCAACCTGGCAGGCAGCCTCGGCTTTTTCCTCTTTCTTCTACATGACTGCCCTCCTTCTGGGTCCCCCATGTACCCCAGAATATTGGCAGGCTCTGCTGTTTCCATGGGTACAACCAGAGTCCCACTGCTCCTGAAAGACAGCCTGTGAGATGCCAAGGAGTCATCTGGCAGAGCTGGGGAGACACGGACTCTTCTTCGTATCCTGTGTGTGGCATGTCACCAAAACTACTGTGTTCCAAGTCCTCAAAACGTGTGGTGAATCTGCTCATATTGGTTTGCTGAGGTGCCATAGCAAAGTTCCACAAACTCAGGGACCCAAACAACAAATATTATAATCTTAATTCTGGAGGCTCCAAGTCTAGAGACCAGGTGATGGCAGAGATTTTCCTTCTGTGCTTGTGAGGGAGAGTCTGTCTAGTCTCTTGCTCAGGTCCTTGTGGTTTTCTGACAGTCATTGGCACCCTTTGGCTTGTAGGGCACCATGCTGATGCCAACCCTCATCTTCACATAGCATCTGCCCTGTGCCTATCTGTGCTCAAATCTGCCCTCTTTATGAGAATACTAGTATGACATCATCTGAACTAAGTCTGCAACCAGATCAGTCACATTCTGGACTACCTGGTGTTTAGACTTCACTGCACCTTTTCTTGCTGTTGGGAGGGGGCACAATTCACCCCATAATGCCATTCTTCTGGGCCTCTTTAGTTTTCTTCTTTGCAAGAAATTGTTTACAAGATTGTTGATGAGTCGAAAATGACTCTTTGTTAATGGAGAGCGGTACTTAAGTAATCGGTATACTTAAGGATTAATGTGCTTCTGTTTGCACTGTGGCTCCCAGAAGATTCACATGGAAAGAGGATTTAGCAAGGATTTCAGGCAGTATTCCTGCAGTCTCCAGAAGATGGGGCTACTCGTTGCATTTTCTTCTCAGGAAGGTGTTAGTGTTGTAAAGAGGCTAATCCGCGCAAAGAATAAATGCTGTTTTTCTTCACAGAAAACCAACCACAACAACCTTCTCAATTCACCCTTTTTAGTCTTCCGAATACTTGGTTCCTGATTCACTTTATAACCTACTTGGGCCTTGGGAGTAGAGTCAACAAGCACAGAAAGGACCTTTGGATCTTCTATTTGGACCAGACATGGGTTCAGCAATTTTTATGTTCCCTGGATATGCACCTTAGGTCTCAGAGAGGCAAGATGGCTGCCTGAGATTCCGCATCTGGTTAGATCCTTCTTCATAAAGCTCAACTTAAATCCACAGATGTCTTTGCATGCTACTGGTCAGCTCCCTTCACCTCTACTTTCTGTTCTTAACTCATTTCATTACAATGATCTTTTTTGTTTGTTTGTTTGTCTGTCTGTCTATTCCACTGGTCCAGAAAACCTAGCAGTTGAGGCAATGGTATGTGAACTCTCTTTCGTGTTTGGAAACCTTGCATGCTAACTCAAACTTTAGCATCCAGCTTACATTGGAAATTACCATGAGGACTTGTTAAAACACAGACTGGCAGGCTTGCCCTCCAGTTCTGGTTAGGTAGGTCTGGGCAGCTGCTAGTTGTTGCTGCTGTTACCAATCTAAGGACCATACTGTTGACAGCCAATGACCTAGAACTGTTGATGGGATACAATAAGTGCCCGGTACATGTTTTGGGATGTGTGGTGATGGTGGGAAAGGCAATCTGTGATACTGGGTGATCCAGGTGTTTGCTTAATTGTTCCTTCTGATTCCCCAGGGTGTTGAGTATAATGTAACATTATTTACCAAGAGCATTTTGGAACTGGGTACATCTCTGGCCAGACCTGCTACGCTCACCCCTGAGACTTGTCAGGAGAGTGGGTTGGGGGCTGGTATTGTGGTTTAAATGAGAAAACCCTTTATAGGCTCTCGTATTTAACATTTGGCTGCCAGTTAGAGGCGCTGTTTGGAGAAGTTATGGAACTTTTAAGACACGGAGCCCTGCTGAGAACATTCATCACTGGGGATGGGCTGTGAGAGTCTATAGTTCTCTCTCTGCTTCCTGGGTGCAGGTAAAATGCAGTCAGCCACCTTCCTGCTCCTGCAGCCTTGCCTTCTCTACCACACAGATGTCTCTAGGCACTGGAACCGTGAGCCAAAATCAACTTCCTTCCTTAAGTTACTCCTGGTCATAGTTTAAACAGCAACAGAAAGGTACAGATGGGGTTAGAGTGGGTTACAGCTTAATTTTGGGTTGTGGAAGAGGATACCAAGTACAGACAGGTGAAGTCCAAGGTTGCTTTTGTAGGGTGACTTCAGGGTTCTCTCCTGCACCACCCCACCCTAGCCTGATCTTCCTGGAAGTTACACTCTTGGTTGCCTTAGCACATTAAATGATTATTTTCTAAGAGAAGGATATAGAAAGGAATAAGGATAATCCAATTTAGATGAGAATCAATTTAAAAGCTAATTGGTGGTGGGAGGAGCCAAGAACAGGTGGCACTCTACTTTGCCAGGAAACCTCAAATGACAGTCTGATGCTAATTTGTATTCAAAAGGAAAAACGTATGGAGCGATTTGCATGTGAAAATAGAGCGTAGCATAGAAGATGGAGATATCACATATAGAAATTCAATTTGGGCTGGCAAGATTGAGCACTTTTTATGGGGTTAGCAGATAACTGAGCAGCCAAAATTTATACTAACTCATAGATTGTATTAGTGTAGTGAGGTTTTCATGAAATTAAAAAACGGCTATCTGGAAGAAAAGTGCCCCGTGACCAGCTATCCGACTCCGATAGTTGATTTTGGGTGTCAACGTGACTAGATTAAAGAACGGAGCGGATGCTGCCTGAAAGCAGGATGTTCCTATGCTTGGGTACCTCAGACCTCTGCAGGGAGAGCAACAAAACCAATGCTATAGCCAGAGAAAAAGCAGCAGTGCCCCATGAACTGCAAGGGGGAAGTGTGTGTGTGTGTGTGTGTGTGTGTGTGTGTGTGTCTTTTTTTTGTCTGTGTAAGTGGCTATGTATTTGACCTTGTAACATAGTTACACAGTGGGATTGCCTGATGCTGCTTTTCTGAGCAGTTGTTTGTGGTAACTAGGAGACTATCAAGGCCTAGGTAATCATGCTAGGTCAGTCCCTGAGATGCCAGGGTGGTCTTTCTCTTTCCCAGTGTGAATTTGTGCAAAGTGAAAGGTCAAGGCTGCAGAAGGTAACCTCAGAATCTTCAGTGTGTACATTTCCACTGTTCTCTGGACCATGCTTGCAATTAAGCACTGTGCATTTTGGGTGGGTTTGCTAGAAGCAAACTTGTTCTAACTACCCTCCGTTTCTCATGTCGTCCCCACTTTGTTTTAGCTCCACAACCTGTGATGTGAATTTTGAGTTAAAACAACTCCTTCTATTTTCTCTGATTATATATATATTTTTACATGGGTCTCAAGACCACATGTTTCCATGGAGCTTTATCATACACCCTTCTTTTATACAGGTTACATGAAAGAACAGAGGGGATACTCCAGGTCAAAGTATAAGTAGGCATGAGGGTGGGAAGACAGGGGAAAGTAGGAGATCAGGGATGGGTTAACCAAAACTAGAATGCATTAAGAAGCCTTATGGAAATCTACTAGTTTGTAAACTAATTAAAAATAAAATATATTTTAAAAAAGGAGTTTTAACAGAAGTATCCTGCATGGGAAGATAATACGTCTCCTGGAAGGCACGGGTTATCAAATGAAAATCTCAGTGCTAGCCATGGGATACCCCTTTATGAATATTTGGTGAGGGAGGCCCCACAGATACCCTAAACAACCCAAGCTATTGGCATTGTTTTGGGTTTCCCACCATAAATAGATGGTAAGACTCTCTTACTGGAGACACTATTTACTTAGGATGTAGGAGATAAAGACATCAACCTCAATTGACCAGGAAACGCTTTCCCTCCTAGCTAGATTACACAGTACCAGTGGTTGCCATGTAGGCTACTGGAGGACAAAATGTATCAGTGACATTATCTATTACTGGACCCTGAATGTTGCAATACTGATCTGCTTGGAAAGATGTATGTGCTTGTGCAATAGTGGCCTGATGGTTATGGGGACAACCAACTGCTTTTTGCTTGACTATGAGGCCTGATCCATATTTGACTATTTATGCCTGGAACTGAAACCCTGGTCAAAAGTTCATGTTTGGGAAGATCATAGGCCCTAGAAATGAGCCTATTATATTGTTATATTAATTGTTCATATTAAACTGCTTTCTAAATATATGTGTTCATATTCATTGAGTTATATTGTTCTCAACTTTGGTCAGAGAAACTTCTTTTCTCCAGTGGGTAGTGGCTAATTCAGAGGATTATAACTGTTGAAATGCCAAGTATAACTGTGAGTACTCACCTATCAGTGTGTCATCGATTTCATCCTCCCCAATGCAGGGTTCAGGGAACATCTCAGAAGAGTGGGTGAAAAGGATGTAAGAGCTGGTAGATAGGAAGGAGAGCTGGACATGATATGGCTGTTGTACACACCAACTCATAGCAAGTATAGTTACTTGCACAAGACTTGTACAACATCAAGCCAGTAAAAATTAAAACAAAATTCTTATTCCCTGATTGAAGAGTTACAGTGAAAGTGGGTGGCAGCCGAGCAAAGGAAACTGCCTTAATTTGATTTCTATTGCTGTGATAAACACCATGAGCAAAATCAATCTGATGAGAGGAAAGTTTATTTGACTTACAAAGTCCAATCACAGTCCATCATTGGAGGATGCTGAGGCAGGAACTCAAGAAGGGCAGAAACCCGGAGGCAGGAACTGGAGCAGATACCATGGAGGAACGCTGCTTACAGATTTGCTCAAAATTCTTTCTTACACGATTCAGGACCATCTGTGCAGGCGAGACATCACCTACAGTGGACTAGGGTCTCCTACATCAATTACCAATCAAGAAAATGCCTTACAGAAATTCCCAGAGGTCAATCTGGTGGAGGCAGTTCCTTCACTGAGGTTCCTTCTTCCCAGGTGTCTTAGTTAAAGTTTCTACTGCTGTGAAGAGACACCATGACCATGGCAACTCTTATAAAGGCAAACTTTCACATGGGGTGGCTTGCTTATAGTTTCAGAGTTTCAGTCCATTATCATCATAGTAGGGAGCATGGTGGCATGCAGGCAGATCTGGTGCTGGAGAAGTAGCTGAGAGTCCTACATCTTGCAGGCAACAAGAAATGGACTGTCTTACTGGGCGGGGCTTGAGCATGTATGAACCCTCAAAGCCCACCTCCACAGTGACACACTTCCTCCAACAAGAACATACCTATAAGCATACCATAAAAACAAAGCCACACCTCCTAATAGTGCTGCACGCCAGGTGATCTCCATATGTGTCAAGCTGGCAAACTACCCAGCACAGAGAGTCACTCTGAGTAATGGTGTTTGTGGGTTGCTCACGCCCCAGTGGATGCCCCCACACTCAGGTGTATATGGGCAGCACTGATTGGCCTCAGTGTTACCAATAACAACAGCAAAAAGGAATACATGGTTGAGGGAGGGACATGGAGTGGAGGCACTGGGTGGATTTAGAAGAAGGTGGTTAAGGATGAATATGATCAAAATATACTGTTACATGTGCAAGATATTCAATAAATATTATTATTTAAAAAGCAATTGTAGAGCAGGAATAGACAGTTCATACTGAAGTCTAGACTATGGTCACCTACTCTGGACTGTATTGTAAAATGAAAATTCTCATGTCCTCACACTTCTCAAGTAGTTTGGAAAGCTTGAGTAGTGAGGATGAGTGACTCTAATGCATGATTCAATAGTCTCGTATTGACTAGGTAATGTCTAAGACTTCTATTGATTAATTTATAGTACCCTTTTAGATACTTGCTAATTCTTAAAGCTATCAAAAGTAGTAACATAGTTATGTTTTGTTTCTCATCCCCATGAGTTGCTTCCCAAAGTCCAAGATTCACCATTAAAACTTTGAGAGAGAAGTTATTGATCTGTGTCACTCATATGGAAGCAATTTTATGTAGGACTGAGACCAATGAGTTTGGAGAAGTCCTCAAATATATTGTAGTGACAGGATTTAGACTAAGATTGTGCTCCAGAAAATGAATGATAAATTGTTTTGGTCTGTGTCGTATGTCCTATGTGGTTTCAAGCAAGGGAGATATCAAGATGATATGGGTGGCACATGGGTGGCAGAGAAAGGACTTTGTTCACAGCAGCCTGGGGCGGAGGATAAGGGAGGGACAAGATGCACCCTCAGAGGCAAGCTCTAGTGACCTGCCTCCTCCAGCAGGACTCCCTGCACAGTTACATCTTCCCTACCCCACACAGTTTCTTCAACATTAAATTAAGCCATTGATTAGGACAGAGCCCCCAGGATTTGGTCCAGAGGTGTGCTTTATTCATCTCCTAGGAACTCTCTCTATCCAAGGAAAGTGAAGATTAACCACCACACAGGGTGAATAGCTAGAAAATTCAAACCCAGACAAAATTTAGATTCAAAATTTAGAACAAAACTCATTGAACCTTAACCAAAGGAGACCTTTACCAAAACAAAACAAAACTCAAACCAAATCAAAAGTTAAAAAAAAAATTCTCCATGAGTTCACTTAGAGAAGATTTAGTGCTCTCAAGAAAATTCTGTAGGACGTCTGAGGGATGCAAGCACAGACATCCACATGCATTTTTGGGGATATCAAAAGGACAATCCACCCAGAATGGCTCTTTGATATTTGGAACTCTGTGGAGATGGATTTCCAGCTGTAAAATCAGTCCACAGTGCTCTCCATTTATAAATGTTCACAGCCTGGGCTGATGGGTCAAACCTGGGACACATGGGGAACTGTCTTGTTCCCAAAGTTTTCTTGAAGCTCAACTTGAATATTTTCTCTGGTGCCTGGATGAGGGAGGAGGAGGGATACAGAAGAGGTACCCAGAGGCCTTTGTTCTGGCTCTGGAAACTTCCAGTCAAAGGCAAGACTTCCCCTGTAGTGACTTGCTTTTCTGTTCTTCAAAATATGGTGCAAGGATTGGCAGCATGAACATCCACCCCTCCTCCCCGCTCTGCCCCCACAGTCACTGGATCCACATTTGAACGATTCCCAGTGACTTGTGCACATGGAGGTTTGAAGTACTCTTCCTCTGGAAGTAGCTGGCAAATCTATTTCTTAGATAGCACAAGAGCCTGCTTTTGAAGATAGGTAAGGGACATCCTTACTGCCATGGGTTTCATTGAAAAGTCTCTGTCTTAATAGAGTTGTAGCCCCTTGTGGATCTATAACTGCATTTACAAGGCCTGTTTGATCCCTCACTGAAAGGGGCTAGAACCCAGGAGACTTTCCCACCAGGAAAATGTATAGCTGTCATCCCTGGTACCTGACGCAATTTTAAAGCTGATGAAGAGACTTCAAAGAGTATTCTGAACAACAACAACAACAAAACAAATAAAGCTCAGTAATCTAAGTGCTGTGTTCCCATGTGTGTGTATGTGCGTGTGTGTGTGTGTGTGCGCGTGCATGCGTGTGTGTGTGTGTGTGTATGCGTGTGTGTGTGTGTGTGTGTGTGTGTGGTATGAGGATAACATTAGCTTCCGAGGTCAAAACCAGTATTTTTTGTGTCCTCTGCATCATGTTAAGATTCCTGGCAGAGTGGGTCCCTCATGAAGTGAGCGCTCGATAAACGTCAGTGGCTATGATTTGCGCCACACTCGTAATATTTTTAATGGGATTCCTTCTGATGAGCGCTCTGCTTCTTATGCTAACTTTTATATCCCTAGCAGCCAAATGGTCCGGTGCTGAGTGCACAGAATACTGGGCTCCGGCTAAGTGTGATTAGATATTGATTTCTGAGTCCCGTGAACATTAGCAATGCAGAAACTGTTGGGCGCTGGGTCATTACGGACTGTGGGGCTGACGCTGGCAGACGTCCAACCGTCAGAGTTTGTGGGAAAGTTCTCGAGACGCTAGAAAGCCCAGGCCATGAGTTTGACCCTTACACGTGTGTGGCTTTGACTTGCTCCTCAACACCCTAACTGTGTCTTGTCCAGAAACGGGGTGCAGAGAGATGTTTACAGCAAATTTGTCCTGCTGGGGAAAAAAAAGTTCCAAGCCAGGCACATGTGGTGAGGAATCTCTGTGGTGAGGTTGCTGTCAAGGAACTGTGGGAAAATCTTTTTAAAGTTTGAATAAGTAGTGAGTGAATAAGAAGGGCTAGTTAATATATTCGGAAGTTGGGGATAAATCAGAATGACTGTATACTCATCTTTTTTTCTTCAAAATTTGTCTATTTACTTAGAGCATCTATGTACTCTGTGCTTGGATTTGGGGTACATCTGCTGTGTCTGCGGTGATCAAAGGGCATATGGTGGAAGTGGTATTTGCCAGAGACTGGTAGCGTCTATTTTCTGCCTCCTTTCCTCTCAGAATCTAGCCATACAGAGACATTTCATAGGTCTTGTGATCGACTGCCATAGCTGAGCTTTCAGAGAATTGCAAGTATTAGCTGGACAACTGGATATGCCGTCTTGGATGTCCCAATCTGAGACACAAAAGCCTTGAGGTTCTGACTCTGAAACAAACGAAGAAACAAGCAAGCAAACAAAGGCTATCAGTGACGGTAGCCATTGTCTGAGCACAGCGCGTAAGAGAACGAGGGAGAAGTAGGCAGTGGAGCCAGGCACCTCACAGAGCAGGAGGGAAAGTGATGCCTCTCCTTTGAGGTGGATTCTTATACAGCAATGGGTACTATTTCCCTATAGAGTAGGAGGTCACATGATAGCAATGACCATTCATCCTCACTCTTGCAGCAGCTGCCAAGACTCTGCTACACCATGGCAGCACCAAGCCCATGTCAGCTCAGAAGCTTGTGCTCTTTGAAGTCCATCCACCCTTTGAAAGGTATTGTCTTTAAAAATAATGTTTGGAAACAGCAAATCTAGAGAGAGTGTGGGGAAAAGGCAAACTTTATTCACTATTGACGGGATTGTGAACGTGTCCAGTCACCCTGCAAATCAAAGTGGAGAATCCTCAAAAAGTTAAAAAGAAATCTACGGCTGTGACCCAGCTATAGCAATCTTCAGCATATGCCCACAGGATTCAAATCCTCCGGATGCTTGCTCAGGCATGTTCATTGCTTCTCTGAAAACAGCCTGTATTACTTAGGGTTTCTACTGCTGGAATAAAACACCACGACCACAAGCAACTCAGGGAAGAAAGTGTTTATTTTACGCTTGCACATCCCACCACAGTCTGTTACTGAAGGAAGTCAGGGCAAGAACTGAAACACAAACCATGGGAAGATACTGCTTACTAGCTTGCTCCTCGTGACTTGCTCAGCCTGCTTTCTTATGTACTCCAGGACCGTCTGTCCCTCAGGGGTGACACCACCACAGTGAAATGGACACTCCCATAGCAGGCACTAATTAAGTGGGGGCATTTTCTCAACTGGAGCTGTGGTGACATCTGCTGCCAAGGGCCATGTCTGGGACCATGGCCCTCCTGCCGTGATGTCCTTGGCTCCTGTTACCACCAAAGGCTGTGGGGATGTCTGGGGTCCGGCCCACCACCTAAAGTCATGTGGTGTTTAAGAGTCATGCTGGAGCTGTGCCATACTGACCTGAGGGGCCTGTTCTGCCACCCACAGAAGAGCTGCTCCCCCACCCCTACACACACTCAAGAGAGATGGCCCTGTCACTCACCGTGGGCGTGAGAGAACTGGTCCAGATGGCGTGGCCATAGGAGAGATGGCTCAGCTGCCACCCAGTCCCGCATGCAGGGCTTTGGGTTTGCTTACCCTAACACCTACTCCATCTGTGACCTGCAGGAGAATGTGAAGGGACTGGTCCTGTGGAATGATACCCATAGGATCCCCAGGACTGAGGCGGCCTTGGGATATTCAAGAGGAATTCCAGTGAGGATCCAGTGAAGATGGTATGCCAGAAGCCAGAGGCTTTGAACCAGACTGATGACTCATTGCAATGAACATTTGCAAGTAAAGCTGATTGAACAAAAGGGTAGACTGTGCCACCGTGGCTCCCAGCGCTGCTAAGATGAGTGAAGAGCTATTGGAGAGGCGGGAAAGGCAGAGGGGCTAAGAGGTGGGGTTTTTGTTTTAATTTTTTTGTATTTTCTTTTTGGGGAGACGCTGCAAAAGTAAAGTTTGGGGGGACTGGGAAATGAGCAGAACTGGGGTGCAAGATATGAAGTTCCCAAAGAATCAATAAAGAAATTATGTTTTTTTAAAAGATCATATTGAATGAGGTAACCTAGACCCAGAAAGACAAACATCTCATCTTCTCTTTCATGTGAGGTTTCTTGCTTCAAATCGTCAGATATGAGTGTGTGTTAACATGGAAAGGGCTCACGAGGCCTCACTCCTAGCAAAGAACTACAGGCAGCCCAGCAATGCTGGGAGTGGAAGAAACAGTCTTCCCCAGGGAAAATTACACCGTTAGCTATCCAATACCAAATGGTCAGCCCAGAAAACATACACACAGGTAACACTATCTAGACTTGGTAGGTTATATTTATATATTTAGGAACATAAGTGTGTGTATATAGATACACACACATATCAACAATAAAAGAAAAAGAGCCATATATTTGAAAGCGAGGAAGGGGCTGCAGTTACATGAGAGAGTTTGAAGGGAGAAAAGAGAAGGGGGAAACGTAATTATAATCTAAAAAAAAACCAAAGGGTATTTTAAAACATCATTTATTTGGTTTGTTTATTTAGCATGCGTGTGTGCATGAATGTATATGTGTGTGTTTGCGTGTGGGTTTGCGCGTATGTCCATGAGCATTACAGCACTAACGAGGAGGTCAGAGGACAACTGGCAAGAGTCCATCTGTCTGCCACGCGGATCGTGGGGACTGAACTCAGGTGGCAAAGCTTGGCGGCTCTTACCCACTGAGCAGCCTTGCCGGTCTTGAAAGTTGTCTTCCGGCTGAGGAGATCTTGTGCTTTCTTTACTAAAGCATCCAGAAGCCATCACAGTGCTGAGCCCACCAGTTAGTTGTGGCTCCATTTTTAGGCCCCATCCAAAGGGAGCATGTGCAACCGTGAGCGTGTCTGTTAGTGACCTCATTAGACTCCTCCCTCCTAGTTACCTTCTCTCATCAGGCAGGGAATTAACCAGAGTGCGAGTGGTGTCCCCAGAATTTCCAAAGGATGGCAGCTGTGTTGAAGCTGATGTTTTATTGTTGTTTCTCTTTCTACACTGTAGGGGAACTTTCCCAGCCTGTGAGCCCTAGCACAATGGATGCTGGGAGTCTCACAAAGTTTTGGTGCTAAAATTCAAGGGTAATTCCGAGTCTCCACGTCTGCCTACTTTTAGCTCAAGAATCTAAGCACTAGTGCACATTAGACTCACATGGGGAGTCTTCACAAATAAAATGGATCATGCTTAGGTCTTATTATAGGTTAATTAAATAAAAATGGCTGAGGTCAGTATCCTCACATTAGTATTTAAAAAATTCTTGGGTGATTTACAAGCCCAGTGAAGGCTGGGAAGCATGCCTAGTCCAAGAGTTTCATTGGCTCTTATTGTGGTAGAGAAGAGAGGATTATTATATTTCCTAATGGTATATATGCTTAATCTTGTCTATTTAAGGCATAGCTCAAATATATGTGTGTAATATAAATATAAAATTGGATCTCAATAAATATTTATGAGCTGAATAGAAAGAAACACAAATGAATGCTGAGAAAGCCATCCTGCAAACCATCATAGCTTCTCTTTGGACACTGGCTGAGCTTTTGAATGTGGATGGTTGTGGCAGAGGGTCCTCGATTTATGATTCTCCATTAGAACCCTCCTCCCACTATGACTGAATGTTTCCTTTTCTGATCTGTTTCAGGCGTTTCCTTTCTTATTTATCTGAGCCATCGTGAGAAAGGGCTCAGATGTCTCCTTTCTGTTGTTGAAGGCAGAGTTGGTCACCCGAGGGCAGAAGGACTCTCTACAGTGCGCTGTGGAACAAAAACACTGGGAACACCAAGATGGATACGGCTGCCTGCTTTGTCGCCCACTGACAAAGGCATATCCGTTTACTCAGCTAAAAATGATAAATATTCCAGAAATAAGCTGCGATCCACTGAGCCCCTAGCCTCCTTGGAAGTCTCTGTGGCATCTGTACCAGACGGCCCTTGATGTAAATTTTAGCTAGCAGAAGAGCCAGTAGATGACAGTTTTGGGCTTTAAGGTCTTCACTGCAATGTCACCAACTTTGCGAGTCTCCAGTAATTTTAGGACTGGCTTCGGAGAGATCCGTTAGTGTGGTCATCCTCAGTTTTTGCAGGAAGTACACTGCTGTTTGCATGTTTATTGTTGTTTTTGCTCTGGAACACAAAAGCTGCATCTCCCCCACTTTAGGATTCAGGATCTTAAACAGTCGCCAGCAGAGTCCCAAGGCTCACCTGGAATCACAGAATTCCCCCTTGAAGTTCAAATCTTTCTTAGCACTAATTCAAGAGGGAGTTATGATCCTGTGATGGACTCATGACATTTCTTATTAGGGATATAAAAGGTCAGGTTTTAATATCTTTTGATGATATATGCATCTGGCTCAAGATCAGGCAGTTGTGAATGATGGAATTTAAATTGTAATTTAGTGACAGGGTAAGGGGTGAGAAATTATAGCGCCGTGGCAGTGCCCAGGCTGCACACCAGCTTCAGAACATCTTGGGGGTCTGAAGGTCAGTGTCCTCGCTTGAAGTGGTGCTGCAGGGGCAGCAGCAATGGTTCCTCTCAGCTGTCTGGGTGGACACTTGACATCCTGCCATTGAGAAGTAAAGACAACTCCCAAGTCACAAATCCTCACCTTTTAGATGGCTTGCAAATTCATAAGGCTCCACTGATTATTTCCCAAATATCAATGTCAAACTATCCCAAAACCCTTATTTCAGTTTCTCTCTTTTTTTTTCTCTCAAAAACAAAAGTATTCTCGGGCACACAAAAACCCTCATCCAGTCTTTGTTATGTGTGAAGTAGGACTGATTGAGATCAAATGAGCTGGGTGAGAATTCCCCTTCCTCACCTAAGAAAAATCACGTCTCTCTCTTCTTAGACATGAGCAGAAGGTCCAGCTAGCAGTGGGAGCTCCTGGGAGCTATTAGACACAGGGACTGGGATGCAGAAGGAGGCAGAGCTTGCTCTCCCTACTCTGAGCTCCTGCCCTCATCTTAAGTGATCCCTCAGCCTCAGTTTTCTTCCCTATAAATTGCCTAGCTAATAAATTGCTTTGAGGCGAAGGCAGAAGAACAGCCTCTCTCACAGTGCTCTATTATTGCGTGGTTTGCCCGGGAGGGCGGGAGGGAGGGTTCATGGCTACTGCTTCTGATAAATTCCTTGGATCATGATTCTTGCTGGTCAGTGTGGTCAAATGAGTGAGCATGTTTCACCACCACCACCCACCCACCACCACCACCACCATTATCACCACCACCACTACCACCACCATTATCACCAGCATCACCAGCATCATCACCATCATCATCACAACAATGTGGAGATCGATATAGGAAGACCAATGACGTCAGTCTCTGTCTTCCACATCCACACCCATCATTTCCCACCAAAAAGAAGAAGAAGACAAAGGAAAAAGACTTCAGTTCAACTTGCAGCGCGGCTAGAACTAAAACTCAAGAGTATGATCTTTGTGAGAATTTTCTCTGGTTTCTATTTTGCCCCAAAGAGTCACGCAGGTTCACTATAAGAAGTGCCTGTCAAACTGACTAGATGTAAATCTCTTGGTTTTGTTCTCATTTGGAGCCAAGAACTGCATGTCTGTGTCTTTTTTTGTTTGTTTATTTGTTTGTTTGTTTTTGTGGTTTTTCAAGGCAGGGTTTCTCTGATAGCTTTGGAGCTCTTGTAGCTAGCCTCAAACACACAGAGATCCCCCTGCCTCTGCCTCCAGAGTGCTGGGATTAAAGGCGTGTGCCGCCACCGCCCAGCTCATGTCTGTGTTTTTAACAGGCTCTCAGCCCATGCCAGCTGGTAATGCTCTCCACCAGGCTGAATGTTGAGGCTTTGGGTGAGGTCAGCAATAACCTCTTCCCATGGCTTTCCTCTGGTGGGTCCCGGGTAAATCCTGTACTCATTTGGCTCCTCTCAGAAATGAAACGGTGTTTAAAACAATTTAGAAAATGTAAAGACATCCAAAGTATCTTCAATTTGAAAAAAATAGGTTCAAAATTGAATTAAATCTAATTTATTGTTCGCTGCAGAGATTCGCAGGAGCCTTAGGCAAAGCTCTCCTCTTCTTCCTTTTCTTCCCACTAAGCCCGTTTTCCTTTAGTCTGAAACTCCGGGCTAATCAATGCAAGAGTTAACTTTCTAATTCAATTAAAGTTTTCCTTGCTTAATTATTACTGATATTGATTTCTTCTTACTCTTTTGTAAGGCCTTGGAGTCTGGAAACCGCTCATTAAAGTGAGCCGGAAGTGGTGGGGTTGTGGCTGTCACCTGAGCACTTGGGAGGTGGAGGCAGGAGCATCAGGAATTCAAGGTCATCCTTGACTCTGTAGCAAGTTTGTAGCCAACTCAGGCTGTACAAGCTCTTGTTCCAAATAAACAAACACAAGCAAGCAATCAGGATTAATATTGATCCTGGTAAACAGAGTATTTGAGTTGCAAATATTTGGTATATGAGGAAAACCTTCAGAATATGTAAGATGAGCTGTATGGCCAATGATTTAGGTGAAATTCCAGGCATTTAGAGTCATTCTGAGGAGGGAAGCCCTTTCTAAGTTTTCTCTATGAACCTTAAAATGTAGAAAAGCAACTGGAGAGATGGCTCAGAGGTTAAGAGCACTGGCTGCTCTTCCAGAGGACCTGAGTTCAATTCCCAGCAACCACATGGTGGCTCACAACCGTCTAAAGTAGGATCTGATGCCATTTTCCGGCATAAGGTTGTACATGTAGATAGAGTATTTACACACACAAAATAAGTAAATAAATCTTTTAAAAATGTAGAAAAGTGAATCAAAAGTTGGTCAGTGTCCCGATTGCTCTACTTTGGCCGTTAACAGTTTAGTTTTATGGACTAAAGTACAAACAGTTTGCACAGCCCTAACAGGCATTATGCCAGGCCAGGTTCTTCTGACAAAAGCTATGTGGACAGGGACAGTGGCCACCACTGAGAGGGAAGGACCAGGAGCCACATTTACATGAGGGCCACAGTCCAAACATAAGGCTTTGTCTGCGCAGTCTGAAAAGGTCCATGGTGAAGGGTTTGCCTTCATCTCCCCAGACACTATAGACAGTGAGCCAGTAAAATGTACCTTGTTGAGAATTTCCCGGTTTTGCCATATCTCCTCCGTTGTTCCAGGATCTTATCAGGGCTCGGGGTCAGGGTGTGTGTGTGTTATTGCAGCTCTTCCTGACTGGGTGCCAAAAGTTGTAGGGAATAAAATAATTGTTTTCCTTATCTATAACAAAAAGAATATGAAATCTTTATCTATCTTTATATATGTGAGTGGTTTGCCTATATGTGTGTCTGGTACCAGAGGATGTCAGAAGAGGGGTGTGGTCCCCTAGATGGTTTTGAGCTACCATGTGGGTGCTGGGAACTGGCCCCAGGTCCTGTGTAAGTAAGTGTTCAGAACCCCAGAGCCATAGTTTTAGCATCCATAGAAAAGTGGGACCAGCAAGACAAAAGCATGTCCATTTATTTAACACAAGTTGCATGTGGCAGGGGAGTCTTTAGAAACGAGGACCTGAGTAGGAAGTTTGTGCCTTTCTTTGCAGAGATGGATTACAAGGACGGCGGTGGAGAGAGAATTGAACAAAAGGGGTGAGATCTAATGCAGTAGACAGGGGAGGAGGGGAGGAGGAAACAAGAAGGTGGGGAGGAGGTGATGGGGCGGCTAGGTGGCATTATCTCCACTGGTTCGTGATAGGGACCCAGTTGGTGGTGCCCACCGTCTAAGGGCTGTGGTGAAAATTCAGCCAAGTAGACTGTGTGACTAGTCTGGAAAGGTTTGCTGTCTCAAGTCTGAGCAGGGCAGGCGTGTGAGAAGTATTGCCCTCCTGAGGGTGCAGCGCAGCTCCAGGAGGCTCATGGGAAGAACTGCTTCACTCAGTCGGGACTGGGAGAAGGAAATGCAAACTGTGGAATTGCAGTTCAGTTCTTGGAGAGACAGGGGATTGATTTTTAAAAAGCAAATGGTAGGCCACTACTTAAAACTCAAGAAAACCACCTAAAGCATATAAAATGAAACCCTTTGTTGTTAGGAAAAGTGTTCTGGAAGCCAAACCCCGTTGTAAAGCCCTTCCTGGCTGAGGGACCTGAGGAAGGACAGGAGGTTATCATGGTCTTCTCTGCTTGGAAACTTTGTAGTACACCCACCCTAAAAACCCCAATGCTGGGAAGCCAGCATCCACTTCCGCTGTTCTATAAACATCTATGGAAGTCAAAGCCTAGCAGATTATTTTAGCTTTATCTCCACCTTCATAATGATTTGTTTAGAAGTGTTTGTTATATTTCACCAAAGCTGATTTCTTCAAGATGAGCTTGTATTTGAGGGGACAGGGCCCACTGGACATTTGACACTGGGGCAGAATCCAGGCTTGGCTCTGGGATTTTGTTGAATAACCTTGGAAGGAATAGATTCCACCCACTAATGGAAGAATGTTTAGAAAGCACTTCAGAGTTTAATAATTGTGTGCTTCCATTATCTCCTTAATTTCCACAATCCAGTGATGAATTGTCTTAGTGTAATAGATCCGATAACCAAAGCCTTTGAGAGAGACACTCCTCTGTCCTATTTGCTTGCAATAAGATTGTATGTAAAGCATTTAGACTGCAGGCTGGCATATATATATAGTAAGTCCGAGTCAGCGATGCTGCCTGCCACCACCCTCATCTTGCTTGTCGTTAATGACCACCTAACAGGGCTGGTGCTGCAGCCCAGATTGCTGACTCTATATCGCTGACATGAAGGTCTTAAACAAGAGCGTGTCTTTCCTACAAGATTTTTTTTTCCTGTAGTTTGTTGTTGTTGTTGTTTTGGGCCTTTAAGCCAGGAGGATTACGAGAGCCATCGGTGCGTTAGGCAGCATTGCAATCTGTCACTCCATGGATTGACCACATCGTTGATGGGGGTTGATCTGACTGGACAACATTTATAGATCAACGGAAAATATGAAAAAGGAGGTCCTTTGTGCCAGAAGACTGAGGTTGAGCAGGGACAAAAGCAGAAGGCTCTGGGAAGGTGGCGCCACCATAGTAGCAGAGCATTTGAGAGGCTTGCAAAATAAAGGTTTTCCTGGAAGTGAAGAGAACTCGGCATAACTTGAGTATAGGAGACCTCAAAGCCCACCCCCACAGTGACATACTGTCTCCAACAAGGCCACACCTACTCCAACAAAGCCACACCTCCTAATAGTGCCACTTCCTGTGAGCCTATGGGGGGCAATTACATTCAAACCACAACAATGGGCATCTTATTAAATTCTCCCACAACTGATAAAACCGGCTATAGATGGACAGAGTGGAAAATGTGGACACTGTGGCTCCAAGCTGGTGATGCCCCACAGCTTGCCAGTGTGGTGGTGGGAGTGGTCTTATTCGCATCATCATCATTTCCCCCCCTCATTTCTATAATGTGTTACAACGTCACACATTCGCTATGACCTCAGGATCAGCTGTGTGACTCTATTGTCCATAAGCACAGGACTTTGAAGTTGGTCTTTACAGCTCAGATGATTCTTTATGAATGAGAGGCAAGTAGGTGATGTAGTGCGTCCAATGCTCCTTCAGTCTAAAGCCTTCACGCTTGTGAACCCATCCCTGCTCCAGGGGAAGAGCGCAGCGTGCACCCTCTGGTTTGTGGGGCTGAGTTTTCTGGCGAGGGAAGACCCTGGACTCAGAATCATGAGGGGATCTCCTGTGGTAGTGTTCCTACATCTGTAGTCCAAGCTCACAACTCGTAGGGGTTTTACTACTGAGAGCAAGGAAATGCTCTGGAGATCAGGAATTTTCTAATTGGTGGAGGTCGAAGTTTATAGGTCAGAGGGATTGAATCCATGATATGTTTGCTACCGAAAATAAGAAAAATCTAAAAAGAAAGAATGTTTCTTTTCGGTCAGGACATTGCATTGATCAACAGATGTGTTTCAATAGTGAATATTTAGCAGAAGCTGCCAAGACTTTACTCAGGGTGTCTCTGGAGCATAGTGCTAGCTCTTAGTTCTCTGGAGCATAGTGCTAGTTCTTGGTTTCTATACACATCAATGGAAGAAAAAAATGGTCATTGCTTATACTTAGGCACATATGGAAAGCTGTTTCCTGCAAAGAGATGGGGTATTTTCAGTTAGTGCTGTAAATGGGAGTGGGCTGGGGGAGGGGTGATCTTCAGACTGGGAGCCAACAGAGGAGTCCAGTTTCTTTGTTTCTGATGTTTTCTGCAGATGTGACCTCTTGGTTTTGACATCAGATGTTCCTGTGTGGGTTTGATTTATAGAGTGGCTAATTCTGAGCATAGGGAAATCAGGACGGAAATTTTGGAGTATCAATCATAGCCTTCATCTGCTTCCTTGTCTGACATGGCTATAATTTGTAGGCTTTCCATGTAAATCAGACATTTTCTTCTTCAACAAGGAAGCTAGAAAAAGTAAGGTCTCTCCCACCTCTACTGTGTGTGTGTGTGTGTGTATGTATAAACAACATCCATGTTGGCTTTAAGGGGCAATGATGGGATTTTATCTTTTTTACAGGGACAAGCTTTGTCCTCTCTTATTTATGACCAGGTTTCAACAACCATGCTTAGACTCAGAGCTAAGACAAACACTTCAGTATTTGCAAGAACATAGAAGCAAGAATAAATAATACATGAATAGCTAGAAACTAGTTGAAATATTTTGGTACCATTTTGGTGTTTTGCCTTTTTGCCTTGGGTTTGCCAAACACAGAGTTTGGGGAAGTCACACCAAGAGTAAGAATAGTGTGTAGGTTGGTGGACACGGAATGGATTGAGCCTCATGCTCCCCTTCTTCTCTGTGGCTCATGGGTTCAGCACTGACTTAGACCTGATGTGAGCAGAGGAAGCCAAGGCACTCCGAGGAGAGACTTCTGGAGAGAATGGGTTGAGAGACATTCATCTAGATTTTGGGTGTCTGGGGCTCAGTTTTATTATCAATCTCCCCTTTCTTTTCATTACTACAGTCTGCTGGCGTTCAGCACAATGAGACGAATCAGTTAAGCTTTGGAGGAATCTGAATTTCTTCTTCAGTACCTTCATCTCAATAAGAACAACAAAATCTGTATTTGTAAGATTCTGTTCCGGTTTTGGTGGTTTGCTTTTCCAAGTTATTGCCTTGTGGGCCGATCTGGGACTTTGGAAAGCAGCCTAGTTGAGAGGCTAGAGCCCTAGGTGATTTAGGATTGAGTCTTACCCTATCATGTGACCTTAGTTCAGTTACCAAATCTTAATGACCACTCTCACTACCTCTGTATATATAATAACTCTTGCCTACTACTCAGGGCATGCTCATTCTGTGTCAACCTTTACACGGGGGCTGGGAACGTCATCTCAGGTATCTGTGTGGAGAGTGGGAGTCTGGAACAGTGAGGGATTCAGGGCTCAGGCTCTTTTCTATGCAGGCTTACAAGGTGAGGCTATTTTCCATCTTTGCCTGTTAGTTAAGATTATTACCGTGAATATTCTTATTGCCCAGTTCAAGGACTTTTTTTTCTCCCAGTGATGGCTGAGAACACCTATTGGCCACAGCCCTTGCTGGCTGGAGACTCCAGTTTGGGGAAAGTCATGCTCTCTGGTGTGTTACTGGACACGAGGTTGCATTGTCACAGTCAAATCTGTTACTGTGTGGCCACCTCGGCATGTCTTGCTGCTAGGGGCTTTGTCTCTTTAGCTCTGTAAATTTAAAGAGGAGGCTCAGCCTGCGGTCTTTATTTGTTTTGGAGTGCCTGTTTTCTGCAGCTCAGTGTTTCATTCGCATCTGCAAGCGGCGAGTCTGAACAGCAGGCATGGAGCAGTTAAGGCCACAGCCTTGCTCCGGCTGCTTGTTTCAAGTTTTGCTTCTGTAACTTAAGCTTAGCGACTTTGTGCAGCTCATTTAACTTCGCTGAACTTGAGTTTTCTCATCTGCAAAAAGAGGGTGATGGCAATTGAATGTGATAGAAGAGGGTTTGTGTAAAGTGGCTCACCTAATGCTTGGCTGTTGCTAAGATCTCATCTATGTTAGGTGTCTGAGAAACTTAGAAGAAATTAGTGTTTGCTTAGGTGTGATCTGCCCTCTTTGTGGTGGGTGACTGTGGGTGGATACACCAGATCAGGGATTAGCAAACTGCCACTCAAGAGCAAACACAGCTTATTGCTTGCTTTTGTAAATAAGGTTTTCTTCAGAACACAGTTGTGATTATTTGTTCCTATGGTGTCTATACTGCCTGTTATGCTTTTGTTGAGGTTGTCGCAGAGTGTGGTCTATATTCAGAATTTAAACTACTGGCTGGCATTTCCCCAAAGAAACCTGTGTTGGGGGAAGGGTCGCTTGTTCATCCCGGCTGCCCAGCCACATAATAACCACTCAGAAAACCATATTATTTGCAATACTCTTTGGCCAATAGCTGCAGAGTATTTCTGGCTAAACTCATATCCTAAACTAACCCATCTCTATTATTCTGTATATTGCCACGTGGCTGTGGCTTACCAGCTACAGTTCCAGTATGTCTGACTCTGGCAGTGCTGGCTCCATGATGTCTCTATGACTCCGCCCTTCTTTTCTTAGCATAAGGCCTAGCTTTTCCTGCCTAGTTCTGTTCTGCCCTTGCTGTTCTGCCCTTGCCATAGGCTCAGCGAAGTTCTTTATTCATTAACCAATAAAAGCAACACATAGACAGAAGGACCTCCCACACCGCACTTGCTGAGAGTTAGAGACTCAGCTGAATTCTGATTTCTCTTGGTGGTCAATGGCAGCCTCATCACAGATAACATCATTTGGTTGCATTGTTTTCCTCGTGTCTAGGAGGCATGGCTAAAGAAACATGGTTATGTCCTGGAGAGACAACTCAGTGGTTAAGAGCACTCACTGCTCTTCTGGGTGACCTGAGTTTGGCTTCTGGTAGCTCATAATCACCTTAACTCCAGCTCTAGGGAATTCAGTGTCTCTGTGTATGCCCATACCCACCCATTCATTCATATACATCACATAATTAAAAATAATAATCAGGAAACTTGGTTGGACATTTGGCATATGCCAGTCCCTGGTAGTGGATTGATGCAATGTTACCACTGTTGCTAACTAACCAAGAGGGTCAAACGCATGTGTATAATCCTGCTGACAGAGCTGTTGGCTACAAGCCCCCGGGTGAAAAACACGATGTGCCTTTCATGTGCGGCCAGTAGACTTAACTTGCAGCCTATTCGGGCTTCAGCCAACTATCTCATTTCTTCCTAATTGTTGCACTTTGCAATTATTGTCTGTAAAAGTGGAACAGTTGTAGGAAAATACATCAAGGTCAGCAGCCACATCGAATTAAGGCTTAATCTATGTTGATGTTCTTAAAATCTCTAGTAGTACTCCAAGAATGGCAGACATGGTGATCTCCCACTCCTGACATTTTAAGACCATAGCTGAACATAAAATTGTGAGAATGCAGATTATCCTTAAAATGACATTTTTATGATAAAAGTAATCTATTAAGAAGTCATAGAACGGTTATAGCCATTTGACATTGTTAACAGTATAATGATGTGTTAAAATGCTAGAGGAAGGGTTTTGTCAGGGTTTGATGTTTTTATAAGTTGCTGCTGTATAAAAACGTCAGATAAGAATAATCTTATACTTGACATTTTCCACTTGGTTTTCACTCTCAAAATAGCTCCGTGAGTTCGAGTTAGAGCTTTGCTCACACCCTGGATCCCTCCCGAAGTAGTTTCTTGACCCACCTATGCCACCAGGTTATCTCCTTCTGATTAACTTTTTCCTTTAAAAAGAGCTTTTGCTATTCTCACATATTTCTTACAATTTCCTTAGTATAAAAGGGAAATTACTTCTTCATATAGACCAGTGTGTGTGTGTGTGTGTGTGTGTGTGTGTATCTCCAAGTAAGTAAGTAAATGTTGTGTTCATGTGTGTGTCACATGCATACATGTGCATTTAGATGGATTTGGGTATTCTTTGACTTCTTTGCAATATACATGCAGATCCCCTCTGTGCTCATGGCAATGAAGATGCACTGAGAAAAAAAAAGCCATCTGCTGACTTTATCTCTGAGTGCTCTGAAACCATGGAAGATCTTCAGGTTTCCGTCCCACCCATGTCTCCCCCAGCTCTCTGCAGGTTTTTTCCCTCTTTACTAGCCCTGCCCTTTCTTTCTGCTTGAGCAAATGCAGAGGCTAATCTCTGCCTGCATTTTTGAGCCCGAGCCCTCCACATGGCTCCCCAGCTTCATCCCATCAGCGAAAACTCCCATTCTGTGTTTTGGTTTTGTTGGTCTAATATCTTTGCCAGCTAAAAGTTTCACTGTCCTCTCCTTCCTCAGGAGACTCCTCCTCCTTGATCCACTTATGCCAGGCTTCCCCCAACCTCTCTCTCTCTCTCTCTCTCTCTCTCTCTCTCTCTCTCTCTGTGTGTGTGTGTGTGTGTGTGTTTCTTTCTGAGACAGCATTTCCCTATGTAGTTTATGCTGCCCTGGAACTAGGCATCCTCCTGTCTCAGCCTCCTTGGTGTTCGGGTTCCAGAAGTGTACCACAACACCTGCCACTCATGCTTTTTTTTTAAATTGTAAGTCGTCTGTGTCTAGTTTGACACTATTCCTATCTACCCACTCCCTGGTTCCTTGTAGACGGACGCCGGATTTTTATCAAGTTCAGAGTTAGATTTTCAAAGGGTAGAGTGGACTTTTGACTCACAATACCGGCGGTTTGTCCTTGGTCTTTCTGTACTTCCTGAGTTTTCTTTCAAATATGAGACCTTTCTGGAAGCTTCTCTTCTTCGGAGCTCCTGTGTTGGCGGAGGCTTTTCACACCTAAGCAGCATCTTGCTTTGTGGCACCTTTCTGATGACCCCCCAGTCCTGCGTTCATTCGTGCAGTTTTGTCTTTAGTTCGCTTGTTCTGCAACGTTGTAACTAGAGACATTATTTCTGCCTCCAGCACAGAAGCTGGGGGGGGGGGGGTTGGGGGGGGTTAGTGCTGTTCCTTTTCCTGGGAGGCACTTCTCATCTCTAGTGTCCTCCGGTGTGTGCAGAAGAAAGTCCACCAGTTCAGTGCTT
>PVIU01003382.1:0-33544 GCA_004026605.1 Ondatra zibethicus | reverse complement strand
TATTGTTGCACGATGTTTTGAGAATTCTCTTGTCAGAAGTTACAAACAGAAACTTGTATTACTGTTCTTACAAAGAAACAAGCAGCTTTGGGCTATAAAACCTTTTCAAATCTTTTTTTTTTCTACAGAAGGGATTTGCATGCTGACTCATTCCTACTATATTTATAACCTATCACCAAGCCACTGCTAAGGCAAGATTTCTAATAAAGCTATGGAAATTACATGCAGTGCAATGGGGCTGAATACATTTACATTTGTAGTATCTTAACATTTTCAAATTTATTGCAGATTACCTTGTTTGTGCATGTCTGTACTTTAATGGTTTTTTATAGCAGAAAATAGCAGTTTATGATTGTATTCCCAGCAGAAATTTATTATGAATCCACCATATGGAGTGTTGCATAAAACTAAGCTTGTAACATGGGTGGTTTTAATATTGCTTAGCAAGACCCATTGTACTTTATTGAAAATTAGTGATAATAGGAATGTCGAAGGCTGGAAGCTTGGTTTATGAGGGGAGTCTTTATTTTAGGCTTAAATTGTCATGAAGACTTTTAGGGTTTCAGATGAAAATGATCTATCTTTTGATATAAAGGTACCACATCATTGTTCATCCCCGTTTCCTGCCCTGCTTCCAGTTCCTCTCATTTGCTAAAACTACGGCTGAGCAAAAGGACCTGCCAAACTGGTCCCCCGCACCAGCCTGATTTTTCATGACAACTCTGTCTGATCTTGCTGTGTGTCATGGGCATGGAGGCTACTGCTGAAGCGCTTGTTGCTCCTTCCCTTCTTTCTCTTCGCTTTTGCTGTCTTCCTTCAGTATGGATTGGAAAGCCCACTTACGTCCATTAGTGTTCTTGGTTCAGGGAATTATAAAAGTGAGGAGAAAGCTCAGATTTACATTAATCATGTTTCATATAAGAATGCCCTGGCACGACTTAGATATTCACTCTGGAATATTTCACTTTTGACTGACAGTTCTTGAACTACTGAGTTGGGTAAACATGCACCTAAAGATGCTTTTGCTTTTTTTTTTTAACCAGGTTTTAAGCTCATGGGGTTAAAAAAAATCTGCTTTACATTTTCCACAAGGAGCCTATGATGATCTTATGATCAGAAGAAGACTCCAATAAACACAATTACCAACATTAAGCAGCAAGCACACCCTTCACGGCACATTTCCTATCCTAGAGCTTTGGCTGGTTTCCATGTCTGTCCCCCCAGGACAGACTGCCATCGCGGGCATAGCCACACTGGAGAACCAGAGGGGAGCTGATGGGATCGCTTTGAGCCATCTAGGATCGTCACGGGTGTACCGTCGTGTTGTGCGTTTGAGGCACACAGCCATCCATGTCTAGTGCTTTGGACGTTTATCACGGCTGTGAACATCTGCCTGTGCTGAAAGGTTTATTATGCAGACTACATGTGTTATTGTTATAAATATGAAAATTTCCCAATGAGCTTTATAAACGTAAATCACTTGTAGAGTAAAAGAAATGTAAAAGTCAGTTCATTATTGTTTCCCAGATATCCAGTGTTCCTCTTCCAGTGGAGACCTCCTGAGGGGTGGGGCCTTCTAAGCTCTTGGGGTCTTTGTGTTGTCACCCTGGCCTCGACATTTTTTCCTGTCTTACGTTCTAGGAAGAATTTTAGCACTTTTGCTACAGAGAGCAAATGGTTCATTAAAAATTCAAAGTACATGTGTGAAGCACATTTTATTTTTCAAACTGCTGTTGAATTTTTGAGGGACTCTTAAAATTTTAAATATTCATGCGCATGAAGGAGTTCTGGGCGCTGAAATGTCTTTGAAGTGTGATTTTCTGTGCTCAGTGTCTTTCTTACCTATCTGGCTGTCGCCTCCAGAATATCAAATCCCAAGCTTTGCTTTCTGCAAGGGAAAGAATGTGGTTGATAGCGTTTGGGCCATCATGGAATTGGGATTTCCTAATACCTGAAGTTTATTTTCTATAAATCATGTCAAAATATTTCTCTAACAATAATTAAAACCAAATACTGAAAAACCACATGAAGTCAGAGCTTCAGGAGTGGCTGGCTAGGAGTTAATCATGGCCAGAAATGTATCTCTTTAGCCCCTTGTTTTGATAGTGACAGTATTGTATCTATACTTCCAGCTGAAACCTTTGAAACTTGTGGTCAAAGCAATAGCTTCTCCTTAGGACACCAGGTTAATAAAACAGAGCAAGCAGCCTTCTGAAGTAGGTTTGTTCTTCTTTCTTTGAAAAGTCTTTACTCCCATTAATAAACTAAAGAGCAAGCATTGGCTTCAAGGAGTGTGCAGAATGGATCTCAGAGGGAAGACCCTAGGACTTTGTCTCAGCCTCAGAAGGACCCGGGCTGTTCTCAGGCAAATAAATGTCTGCTATAGAAATAAAGCTGGTCTCTACTCATTGTCTTTCTCCCACTTTTCTAGTCCTGAGCTATTTAAATTTATTCATGTCTATGCATTTTTACAAGAATGAATGGTTCAAAGTGAGCATCATTTCCCAAACCAGGCACACGGGCTCCCTAGAAGGAATTAATCAGTGCAGGAACAAGCAGACAGCTGTGAGACAATGGGGGGATGGCAGCAAGCAGCATCATAAAGCAATTCCAAGAGTTTGTTGACAGTCTGTGCATCAAGACCAAAGGAAATGCTTCATATAAAAAATTTCTAGGAAACTCTCAGCCTTCGAAAAGTATATTGAAATAGTTGACATATTAGATTTTTTCCTCCTTTTTTTTTTTTTGGCAATGTGGTGTCCTTTTAAAATAGTCTCTTGGTATCCTAAGGCTATCCTAAGAACTATAAACAAAATATATGTATGGATACTGAGAAGTCCAGTGCAAATTATACTTTAACTTGCTTGTGTAATTATTCAGATGACCAGCTTTTGGTCAAACACATGCTTAACATACGTATCTGCTTAAAAACGTCAGCTATTTATTTAGTTATTGTCCTGTAAGAGAATGACAAAATGCTCAGTTGAATAAGTCAGCTACTTTCATGCGCATCTATACAGGCCGGCCTGGATAAGAGTCCGTTCCGATAGCAGATGCACTGACTCGTCGGAAGTGTCTGAAACATAATTGGGACACAAGCCATCAAGTCCGAGCAGCAGATCTCTCCTGGGAAGAGGGCCAGAGTAGAACTGCTCCAGTGACCTACCAGTTCCCTGCTTATATATATATGCCCCTCTTTCCAGAGAAAACCACACAACACCTCAAAGGGGCCCGGAAAGCCTGAGGGAGGGTAGCGAGGGGTGGTTCAGGAGAGATGTGTGGAAGTTCTCATCCACATACACTAGTGATAGTTACTCTCTCACGATGACTACAGAGCTTGGCGTTTGCATCTACAAGTTAATTATCGAAAGACCATTTCCTTTCCCCGTTCTCTCTAACGTGAATTAGAACCCACATTAAACAAATGAATTAGTAATGAAACCTTAGTTAACGGAGAAACAACTGTTTCAGAAATACTCTAAAATGAAAGTCATGGGATAGTAAAATTTTACGGTATTTATGTGCACCTAGGTACACAAAACAGAAGAACTTTCAAGAAATGTCATTTTACTTTGCGCCGACTGAAAAACCCAGCTGGCTATTTTCGCGGCAGTTTGCTTTCCTCACCGCTGGAACGGCTTTTGTCTGCTATGAAGTGAGCCAGTCTAGAGTTCAGAGGACGCTAAATCTTCGGAACTTCACACCAGCTTGGTGTCAACAGCTTTTGAAGATGATCCCCAAATGCCTTTTGAGCTTTGTGATAGCCACAGATGGATTTTATTTTACTTAGACTCCCTTTTCTTTGTAAAACACTTTTATTTATGTCTGGTTTTCAGCTTGTCAGGGTATGTACCACACATATGTAGCGTCCATGGAGGCCAGACAACAGTACTGGGACCCTTGGAGCTGGAGTCCCAGGCAGTTGTGACCCACCTGACAAGGGTGCTGGGAAGCAAACCGAGGTCCACAGCCACAGGAGCAAGTGCTCTTACCCACTGAGCCATCTCTCCAGCCCTTCACTTAGACTTGATTAGTGAAGAATTATTCTTAAAGCTTGAATTTTGTTTGGTCCTCCATAGCTTCCCCATAAGAATAAGGAAGAAATTTATATAATAATAAAAAGTGTAGTTTTAGAGATTCATGATTATAGTTTTTGTTTCGTTTTTTTTTTTCTAGATAGGCTTTCTCTGTGAACCCCTGACTGTCTTGGAACTCATTCTGTATACCAGGCTGGCCTCAGAGTCAGAGATCAGCCTGGTTCTGCCTCCTGCATGCTGGGATTAAAGGCATGTGCCACCACGCTCAATTCATGGTTAGAGTTTTTACTTAAGCACTTCTTATTTGCTCTAATAATTTGTTATCCACAGACATTTTATTCAATTTGCTTTGCAAATACAGCCTACAACATGTTTTATTATCTGTTGTTTCTAATTATAAATTTAATCTATGCTAGGATTTAACTTTCAGTTTAAGTTTTAAAACATTGTCATCAAGTTTTGAATAGCAAGATATATTTTATGGTAAAATGAGACTTAGTAGTTAATTCTGGCTTTTCTTTCATTTGAAGGGAACATAACCTCATATTGCAATATAAATAGTTATTAGAAATGAGAATTTGTAGTGAGCTTTGAGTGTATATTTTGTATGCTAGATAATTTTTGAATGTCCACATGTATCTTGTTAACAAGCCTATGAGATAGTGTGTCTAGTTTATAAGTGAACAATTTGAGAATCAGAGAGAGTAAGCGTCTTGCTCAAGCTTACAGAGCTTCTATGTGAACAATTTTTGATATATTTTTCTCATTATTAATGATCATTAATATAGCCCCCTTTTTTCATTTTATTTCTTTTATCTAGATGTCAATAACGTGAGTTTTTTTAATTTTTTTTTTTTGGCATACATGGCAATTTCACACAGGCAATGGAGGAAAGGAAATAACATCCATATTTTCCCAAAGAAGACATGGGAGATCTCTAAGGTTAAATAAACTTTTGAAAGCTACACATCTGGTTATTGAATGAGTAGGGTTTGAGCATTCCAGCATTCTAATGCAATGCAGTTCTGTTTGCATTTCATAAGGGAGAGCCCAGGGTGGAACTATTAGAAGAATTTAGAAGTGCTCAATGCTGCTCTTGAAGAACATCATTCCCCTCTTATTCTGTTGCTGGTGTTCTCCACAATAAATTTTACTGAAATACAAACAAAAATTTCTCTCTGGGCTTAGTTCTATATGATTCTTTCTAAATGTTTACTATTATTTAATATTCCCTAAGCATTAGGTGTAGGGGTTGTGTTGCAGATGTATTGTTTGGGATTGGACTCCCTACAGTTAGCTGTTCTCTGCATTTCAGCCAGTTGTGGCTTTCTGTAACTTTACCTGTGGGTATAGAGACGGGTTTTTAGAACGCAGTCAGAGATTACACTGGTTTAGGGAAGTGGCGGCAGTAGGTTTTCCTCTAGGGTCCATGGCCTCCCCAGCCAGAGGTAGTCAGCTAGCTTACAGTACCAAGCATGAATTCCCTTCTATTGAGAGGACCTTAAGTCCAATTAGACAGCTGTGTGCTGCTCTCAGGATCCGGGGGCTTCCACAGCATCTCTGTGGATATCTTGCTGTGTTGAGTGTTGCGGTTTGTAGGTGTCCTAGCTGAAAAGGACTATTGGTGGCTTTTCTCCCTTGGCATGTACCATAGCTCTTTAGTGTACCATGAGAGCCAGTCCTCAGGGAGTTCCAGGCTGGTTCCAGCTCATTTCCTCCAAGTCCTCTGTTGGATCATATGGTGTCTGGAGTTATAGTGCCATACCTTAAATGTCTGGGAAGGAAGCAAAGGGAAAGGTGATAGCTTATATTATTTTGGGGGTCTCCTGGGATCCTCTGACTGAAAAGTTTTCTATGCCTGGAAGTGGGGGGTTGGTAGGCAGTCTATGTCTTTTGGGGAGGAGCATTGTCCCCCCAATCAGAGTAACTTCATAATTTCACATATAGATGTATATATGTACATATATAATACACATCACATATGTATATAATTTTAAGTTAGAATACGATGTCCTATGGCTTATTCAAATATCCAACTGTACTATATCTGTTTTGTTTTTTAAAACTCTCATTGCTTTGTAGATGTATCTGCCTCAGGCTTCTGTAGAAACCTGTGTTGATGGGCAGTGGTTGGTTTTCATGGTGATTAAACATGTATTTAATCTAAGTAAATACAAAATTAAGGGTTTGCTTTGCTTATCTGCTTTCCTTCCAGTCTAAATAGTGAGCCCGTATCAAGGACATTGGACATGAGAGTTAATTGAAGTTTGATCCATTCAAGGTTTGCCTGGCCATCCCTTGAAAGCCTGAAGCATTTCATATGTACCAGCCAAAACACATGAGAATCCTGGGAAAGGTGGCACTATGCCTGCACAGCTGTTCTGCAGAAGGGGGTAGTGTTGGTGTCACATGATCAGGCTCTCATTCTGGCTAAGTGCTGGTAGGAGCATGGCTGTCCTTCTCCAGGGAGAAGGCTCTGGTCCATGGCAGCTTGAAGATGTGGGAATACCAGATTGCTCACATTCCTTTGACTTTTGTTCTGAGTTCTACTTTGCTCTGACTTTGTCCAGAGTTGTCAGCACCCTCATTTTTATGTTCATCTTGAGCCCCAGCCAAGGATGAATCATGATGGGTTTGTGTTCTCAAGAGCCTGTGTTTGACTGGGAAATAGCAGTAGGCTATGGTTTAGTTATTCCACGGCCTCATTTTAGAGATGCAAGGCAAATGTTATCTGGGTCCTTCGCTCAGAATTTCCTGTGGTTTGGGGTCATGGCCAGAGCCTGGAATCCTACTCAGGCGGTTTTTGGAATTGGGAAGTTGATGATTTTTCTGTCATCAACTGTCAATAATGTAACATTCTGAGGGCTTTCCCTCTTGAACTTGGAAGCAGTGATTTCTTGTTTCTCACGATCAGAATGCTTCTGAGACATCGAGTAATCTCACATCATCTAAAGTCTTGAGGAGAAGATTACGAACAAGCCCTCAGAGAAGGTTCAGTTGAATTGAGGAAAGAACTCAGTGGTCTGGACTGAGTCTGTACTTAACACAGTAATGGCACAGTGTTGCTGCTCCCCAGATCCCTGTGAGAAACATCAGTGCCTGGGAGCTTTGTGTTCATCCAATACGGAGCCCATTGCTGATTTGGCAAAGGAAGTCTTTTCATTATTGAAGAATTAAATACTACACAAGTTCATATAGGATTTCAATTAATAGGATTTACATTAAAATACTTGTATGACATCCACTTATACATCAGTTAAGAAAGCTTTTTTCTGGGCTTTCCAGCCCTGGTCCAAAAGAGGACTTCAGTAACAACCTCCACACCAACCAGGAGCCTGGGGCGCTGGGCAGTTTATGATATCTTTGTCATGAGAAAGCTGGTCCTGCCCAGGCCCATGATGGACTAAAGGGAGCAAGGAGACACACGTGCAGGCCTGGGGAGGTCTGCCCCGGGCTCCAGGGAGAAAATACAGACCCACCCTGCACCTTGCAGCATCAGGAAGACAGGCACAACTATGGCGAGCAAATGTATGGTATTGTATAGGAGAGAGAGAGAGAGACAGGATGGTTCCTGTCCTGTGAACAGAGGCATATCTGAAAAGGCGAAATCGGTGAGGAGCAGGCTGAGGTGGGTGACTTGATTGCCACCCAGGGCCATGGTGATGTCTGAGTTTGGGCTGCTGCTAGTCCCATGTCTGGGTTCATGGCACTGATGCAGCCATGGTCTCTGTTGATGTCCCTGGTTCCTGATACCACCAAAGGCAGAGAGGATAGGGCTGTGCAGAGTTGGCCCCATCCCTCACTGGCTGCGACACTAGGGAGAACTGGTCCTGCCCCTCACTGGCTGGAGGACTCAGGAGAGAGGACCCTGCACCTCCTCTGGGCGGCATAGCAGAACTGATCCTGCTGGTGGAGGTGTGGGTGAGCCAGGCTCGAAGTTGAAAGTGTGGGAGAGCTGTCCCCATTACTCGCCTGTCATGTGGCAGCATGGGTGGAGGAGAGATGTCCCCCCTAGCCCCTTGCGGCCTGTGACAGACTAGGAGTGGACCACCTCCCTTACCAGCTGCAACACGCAGGAAAGCGGGCCCTGCTCCTAGCCTGGGCAGTTGACCCTGTTGGCGGAGGCACCAGTGAGCGGGCCCTGAGGGTGTAAGAGTGGGAGGATATCTGGCCATGACCCCCTCATCTGCCATGTGGTGGAGAGAGCAAAGGAAAGATGACCTCCCGGCCACTTGCCCTTACCACCTGTGGTGGGTAAGGGAGCTGACCCTCACCCCCACCCTTACCAGCTGCAGCACTCAGGAAAGTGAGCCCTGCCCCTCGCCTGGGCAGCACATCAGAGCTGACCCAAATGGCAGGAGTATGGTTGAAGCTGCCTGAGAACTGTGAGTGTGGGGGATCTGGCCCCACCCCTCATCTGGCCCCGCCCCTCATCTGCTATATGGTGGTGTGGCAGAGATGCTATTCCCACCTCTGACTCCATCCCCCCCCACCCACTGCCCCTTACCGCCTGTGGCAGGTGGGAGACCTGGCCCTGAGGTCATAAGCGCAGGAGAACTGTCCCTGACCCTCACCAGCTACAGCGCTCATGAGAGTTGTCCTGCACCTGGCCTGGGCAACACAGTAGAGCTGCCCCGGATGGTTCGGGTTTGGGAGAGCTGACCCTGAGGGTGTGAAAGCAGGGGAACTGGCCCCACCCATTGCTGCTTGGGGTGAACTAGCCAGGGCAATGCTGGAGAGCTCACTAGGGAGAGCTGGTAGGCTACCCAACCCTGCAACTACCCAAACCCAGAAAGAACCAGGGTTATAAGCTGGCCACCCCAACACCCACCCCAACCGTGATCTGCAGGAGCACGCGAAGGGTCTGGTCCTGCAGACCCAAAGCTACAGGACCTCCAGAACACAGAGCAACAGCAGGATATCCAAGAAGAGTCCCAGTGAGGGCCCAGCATCGATAGTGTAGCAGAAACCAGAGGCCTCGAACCAGACCAATGACTCTTTGCAATGAACACTTGCAAGTAAAGATGGATGGACAAAGGGATTTTACTGCGTGACTCATTATGCCACACTACAGCTTCCATGACGAGATATTTCCTTTTTCTTCTTTTCTTTCTTCTCCCAAATTTTATTTTATTTGGCAGGGGTGGGGGAGAGTTGCAAGGGCAGAGGGCAGATACAAAGAATGAATGGGATGGAGATGCATAATGTGAAAGACACAAAGAGTAAATAAAAAGAAAGTTAAAAACAAGGCTCCTCAAGATCCTAAGGAAAGCCTTCTCCTGTAGTAGGAGAAAAAAGTCAGACTGCAGATACGAAGGAACCCCTGACAAAAGGTACATTCCTACAACGGTATGGAATCCTCACGTGAGGCTGAGCATCAGTGACTCTGAGATTCCAGTGAGAGATCCTGGGGATGCTCCCGCGGTCAGGGAGCTTCAGGGAGCAGCCGCTCCTCCCCATAAAATGCCGATTTACATCCCCTGCCCCCAACCCATCACATCCTGATTTCCCTGCCTCTCCCCAGCATCAACCTCTTTCAGCTGAGCTCTTCGGTAAACCACACTCTTCTGGTGCTTTCTGCTTTTGTGCACCCATTTTTCTTCCTTTATTTTGTTCAGTTTCTCAGTTTTAGTATCAACAGGGCCTTTTTCTTTTCCTTCTGAGTGGTGGATCATTTCCCACTGGAATCAGGACCCCATCACGACCTTGGTGTAGCCTTCTCCAGTCATCTTCCCCTTCACGTGACCTCTGGCCTTCTGACTTAGTTTCTCATTCCTGTCCTTTCTTGGGACTTTCAATCTGAGAGAAGAGGTTGGTGGCACTTAGAATCTGAGAGTTTGCAATATGAAGTTCCAATTCACAGAATATTATAAATAGACTTGAAATCTAACCCGCTGCATTATTTTTGCATGTATGCACCTAGCCAACCAAGCTGGAAATAATCAGAATAAACCCCAATGGTACTTGGTATGCATGGAAAAATACTCATGGGTCTAACATCTGGAGAAAAAGGTAAATCTGGTCCACGTTTAGGATGAAATGCATTTTACCTATCAAACTGAAAATGCCTGTTTTTCAAAACTTGTAATTAAAATTCTTTTGGGTATTAGGGAAAAAAAGTCTAGCAAAAGAATAGCACATTTGAATGCCAAGGCCCATTGCTCCTCAAATAAAATGACCAATGGCTTTGGTGCTATTTCTGATTGTATTAGATCCATCAGAAGGCAGAGGAAGCCCACTGCATCACCAAGATCCCACTCACACTGGAAGCCAGCCGCTGCTCTGACCACGTGATAGCAGCTTCTGTTCTGACCAGCAGGAACATGAGCCATTCAGATCATCTCCCTAGACCCTATGAAAGCTCCTGTTGTGACCACACATTTCTGAGAAGCCCAGAAGCTGAGCTTATAGTCTATGATGTCCAGATAACCCCACTTAACATCCCAGCTTGTCGCCTAGTAAGGGTAGTAAGGGACCGAGGGAGGTGCTAATTAACAGCGTGACCTTGGGAAAGTCACACTCACGGGGCTAAGTAATAGCCGGGCCTCTTCCCAACTCTAGACTGCCCGGGTTTTCCCTTCACAGATATCTTCCTGTACCCCCAAACTCTGCCCTCATTGGCTCTCCCCAGGAAATTCTTCATATTATGTTTAACAGACTGTTAAATTACCTTAATTAAAGTGTCAAGGGATAAAAATTGAGGATTACTGAGAGCTGCCACCCCCACGGTCCCCCAGCTAACTGGAGAAGGCTTCTGCCAGGGAAGGTCAGATATGCAAGGCAAGTCTATCCCTGAGTGACAACGAGCTGCAAGATCCCATTGTCCTTGCAGACAGAAAGAAATTAAAACAGGACGGCAGTTTTTGACAGATTGTCCAGAAAGCTTCATCAAATTCCAGGCTTCTTATGCAAGTTTTGCCTAAACCTTTTGGGGAAAATGTGGGGGAGAAGTGTTCTAGTTATTTTACCCACAGGAGGTTTGCTCAAAAGTTGGAGTTTGGTTCTGATGTTGGACCTGTCAGAGAGACACTTATGCAACTTGCTATTTCTGGGATACTTCCAGGTTTGGGAAAAAAAAAGGTCTTGGAAGTGTTTTGTTGACTTGGATGATGTTTTGGGTAAAATAGCAAATCCTTCAAACATAATTGGGCCAGAGCTTTTTATTTCCATAAATCAGACGCCCATGGCAATGACCGAGAAGGAGAGATGGATGAAGACCATGTCTCAATGTATTCTCAAGAACAGACAGTAGGTCAGGTTGGAACATGCAGTGTGGATGCAGTGATCTACCAACTGTGGAGTTGATAACTCTCCAAAGCTGTCTTCTTCCCAGATCCTCCCAGTCCAGGGCGTCACGTCTATTTGATTGAGAGGGCGCATAGCAGAGTAGTTAAACCCGCTTTGTTAGGTTAACACTGGGTTCAGTGTTAGTCACGGTTTAGTTGTGGGACCTAGGAGTGCTACTTTCCTCCACTCGCCTGAGTTTCCTCACCTGAAATAGTACCTAGTTCACAAATCTCCACAAGGGAATCTAAAATGGCTGAAAGACACTTAAGGAAATGCTCAACATCCTTAGCCATCAGAGAAATGCAAATCAAACCAACTCTGAGATTCCATCTAACACCTGTAAGAATGGCCAAGATCAAAAACACTGATGACCACTTGTGCTGGAGAGGATGTGGGGTAAAGGGAACACTTCTGCATTGCTGGTGGGAGTGTAAACTGGTACAGTCTCTTTGGATATCAGTGTGGCAATTTCTCAGAAAATTAGGAAACAACCTACCTCAAGACCCAGCAATACCACTTTTGGCTATATATCCAAAGAATGCTCAATCATGCCACAAGGACATGTGCTCAACTATGTTCATAGCAGCATTGTTTGTCATAACCAGAGCCTGGAAACAGCCTAAATACCTCTCAATCAAAGAATGGATAAGGAAAATGTGTTCCATTTACCAATGGAGTATTACACAGCAGAAAAAAATGACATCTTGAAATCTGGGGGCAAATGGATGGATCTAGAAAACATCATATTGAGTAAGGTAACCCAGACCCAGAAAGTCAAATATCATATGTACTCACTCATAAGTGTTTTTTAAACATAAAGCAAAGAAAGCCAGCCTACAAATCACAATCCTAGAGAACCTAGACAACAATGAGGACCCTAAGAGAGACATACATGGATCTAATCTACATGGGAAGTAGAAAAAGACAAGATCTCCTGAGTAAACTGGGATCATGGGGACCATGAGAGAAGGTAGAAGGGAAGGGGAAGAGGAGGGGAAGAGTAGGGGAGGGGAGCAGAGAAAAATGTAGAGCTCAATAAAAAACAATAAAAAAAAACCCTAGTACCTGTTTCACACTATTCTTGCAAATGTTGAGCCAGTGAATAGACCTAGAGGATTTGAACAGGATATGGCTTCTGGTCTGTGTGGGTCTCCAAGTTCAGCTGAGTCCTCTGAACTTGGAGCTTTGTTTAAAATGCAAATGATCCAGAGACAGCCAGGAGCAAAACATTGTCATTCATTAACATCTTTGCCCAGATCAACTCCTTGTTTTGTGTTTGTGAGGTTCCCTCACAAACATCTCATGGACCACGTGAATCTAGAAACTGTCTAATGGAGACAGGGATGGAAATGAGCTAACACAGCATTTTTGCCTGATTCAAGGTTTGTCTTTGGGGAAGTTCTGACTCCTATTGTGTCCACTCTAGCTTAGTTAAGGATTCTGCTTCAGATTCTCAAACTGTTATTCCTAATACATTCCTCATTATCCAACCGGTTCTGGCTTTTACATAATGGTTCCCAGAGATGCTATTACTTTTCTCATTGCCGTGCTAATACCTGATCAAAAAGTATTCGAGGATGGAAGGGTTCATTTCCAAAGGGACAGGGCCCACTACGGAGGGAAGGGATGGTTGCTGACTGTGTTGTATCCACAGTCAGGAAGCAGAGACTGAAGGGGAAATGGAGCCAGACAAAGAAACCCCGAGTTCTATCCCTAGCTTCCTCCAGCTGGGTCCCATCTCGAGGTCCACCCCTAGCTGGGGACTATGTGCCCAAACACATAAGTCTATCGAGCTAGTTCACATTTCAATCAGAACAATGAATTTTCTTCCTTGTGAGGTAAAACTTCCCGGTAATTTGAACACTTCTCCAGTCTTCATCTTAACATCCAGCCAGTTGGCTAACAGTGAATCGGCCTTTCTCAATGGGTGAGTTTGTTATAAACATCATCATTTTTTTTTAGGATGATTTCTTATCATGGTGGTTCTCAAGGTTTAACATGCTTTTGTATATACCTAGAGGGTTGTCAAGGCAGAGATCTCCTTAACGTGGAGTCAGTTTCTGATGACATCATTATGGGTTGGGGGCTGGGAAGGTGCACTTCTAACAAGTTCCAAGATGGAACCAAAGCTTCTGGTTCAAGTACCACACTCAAAACTACAGACCTACAGGGAAGTGTGCAACATTAATCTGTACATTGGAGTCACTTGACTTCCTTAAACACAGGGTGATTAGACTCCTACTCCCAGGGACTTTACATGACTTGATTTTGGGGGCAGTCTATGCGTTGGTGTGGGTGTATACATACTCCCGCCCCATCTGTCTGTCTCTCTCATGCACACACACACACACACACACACACACACACACACACACACACACACACACACACACAAAGAGAGAGAGAGAGAAAGAGAGAGAAAGAACATCTCTTGTATATGTTGCCACCCAAAGGCAGACTATAGAAGGGAAGGTAAAAACGGGCCCTTCATTTCTTGCCCTCACAACTCCCCTCTCCCCAGACCATATTCTGGTGAGGATGAATTCATTGGCTTAATAAGCAAAAGCATCTTTGGGACACCAGGAAGGAAATTGCTGCTCTGGGAAGGAGAATGTTTTTGCACACTTAGTCACAGGGATGGTGGGACGAAAAAGTACTCCTACTGGATTATAACCCCCATGGCTTTTCCTTCAGCCAGTCTAGCACGAAGTGGCACTCCCATACCATGCAACCATAAAAACAGGGTGCTCATTGGCTGCTTGTCATGGTAATCACCAAGTAAGAGTTGAGGGTTTGTCCACTGAGAGCAAATGGCTCTATTAGGGGGAGGTTGAACCATAAAACCGTGAACTTATCACGGAAAAGGCAAGTAACTGCATCTCTTGTCAAACCTTCCCACGGAGGCTTTGTGGGGGAAAAAAGTTTAACTAGCAGAGGCCTTCACTTTATTTGATAAAGCGTAGTTTGCTTTCTACTTGAGATTTTTATTGACCATAATAATTCTAATTGAAATAAACATTTTGATTACAGCTCTGCTCCACAACTGCTTAATAGGGAACTAAAATAACTTTCAATAATCATTTTGTCCAAATGGGATTCATTTAGCCTGACAGTTATTCCAAGCATTTATTGGCATGCGGCAGGCTGGGAGTGTTTCCGAGCATAATTACGGGAACATTTTACACCGGGGTTAACCTTACCAAAATGACAGACTGAAAAGTTGTGTAAAGCAGCAAATAAAACCCATAATCTGGCATAGAAACTCATAAATGAATTCCCTTTCTCCACTGCTTCTGATGCCCAGGGCTCTAGTTAAAATTAAAAGGACTTTTCTGTCGAAACCGCCAGTCTGGCTGTAGGCGCCCACTTTAGAGAGGGTACACTGCAAACCTGCGGTCTGAGGACTAAGGGGGCTTTTGGAGCTACTCGGTATCTTTGATGTCCATCCAGGGAACCTGGACTCTGGGTGGCCTGATGTCTTGCCCAAGCTTAAGGTCCCATTTTGTAGCGGCTGGAAAGACCTGTTTCTTTTCTCTCCTTAGATTCGTGGTTAGGGAGTTGGGAGTTGAATTGATTGGCTATTTGGGGCCTTGATTCTTCTCTCTATCCTTCAACAGAAGAGTTAGCCACTGTTGGTTTTATCTTATTCCGTGGGAACAGCGGAGGGGCATGAAGGGATGCTTATCTCAGTTCTTGTGCTCCTGAAGGAAAGAATGAAGTCAGGAGATATATACAGCATAAACAGCATAAGTTATGGAGCAATAAATAAGCAAAGCAGACATTCTAAAGAGGGACTGGAGTGGGCTGCCCCAAGGCAGGGAGCAGCCCAAGAGGTTTCTGTATTGTGGCAAAGGTGTTTTTAATGAATATTTTTAAGGTGGATGACATACTCTTAGGATACAGTTACTCTTTTTCCCTCTCAAATCATGTTGATGAAATGGATCTCTCTTTAAAAGTACCTCTTCCCATGATCCCACGAACGAGGGGTGGTACCACAATGCAAGTGACACTATAGTAACATCAGGCCTTGTAAGGATGCTGACCCTTCATTAGGGCACAGATGTAGGAAAACTCCCTGGTGTGTTAGCTTCTGATGTAGTAGGAGCAACCTAACTTCTGCTTCAAGAACGTTTAACTACACAGGGCATTCTGATTATTAGGAGACCCAGATGCTAGATGCAGCCGTGGGTTTCCTTGACTACCGCATTCCTAACTCCTTACCTACCCAGTATTACTTTGACACTGACCTTGGAAATCAGCATATTCATGGATGCGAATCATAGGAGGGGCCACATGGCTCTCTGGAAGAATATTGAGCATTCCTGTCACATCTGTGACGGGGCTTCCTTCTTGCCAGCAGAGAAGTTCGGTCTGGTGCAGTTAAAATGGTTCCAACAGGGCAGGGCACCATGCCCTCTTTCAAGGAAGAAGGGGGAGGGAGGAGGGGTGGGGGGGTAGTGGGAGGGGACCGGGAGAAGGGGAAGAAAGGTAAAAATTTTATTTCTTTAATTATGTTCTTGAATGGAAAAAATAAAACAAAACAATGTATGGAAAAAAAAGAAAAAAAAAAAGAAAACTATTAGTAAAGAATATTTCCTAAAAAAAAAAAAATGGTTCCTCCGGATGAGCGGAAAGTGGGAAAAATCCTTTTAGAGGTTCAAGGGCAACTTTAAATCCAACACAATCTAGTGCTACCTTTTTAATGTCAAATGCTATCACTGGATTTTTTTTTTTTTGGAAGCCGGAAGCCTATGTTGCTAGGAAGACATACCCTTGATTGATTCAGTGACCTACTAGGGTAGTGATAAGCTATAGAAATTTACTGTCGTTGCTGCGTTGTGTTGTTGTCTGTGAGCCTGCTTGTTTCCAGTATCAGGTGTCAGAGTACTACTTGGTAGGCAAGGCCTTAGATGTGAAGTAACCAAGGGAATCGACAGCTGTGTCTTACAGACCGGTCTCCTAATAGTTAAAATGTCCTCTACGGTTAAACATCCTTGAAGCTGCAAGTTAGGTCAGCCACTCTGAGCATGTTCTTTGCTGCTCATGCTAAAATGGGGATTGGGAGTAACAGCTGATAGATATCTGGGTGACAGCTACCACTTCCAAGTCACCACGATTACGTACTCCAGGGTGACGCTTCTGTCCGGAGGGAGTTTGACCCTCCTCTGGCACAGGAATTCACATCAATGTTCTTTTTTTCTTTTTCAGGCTTTCTACTCACCCAAGTCCATGGGCTTTCTTTGTGCTTTGAGCAGGTTTATCTGGGTTTTCGGCTACTTACAGGGTAACCGACTAATAAATGGACACTTGGTAGTTTTACACTAATGCCCAGGGAGGGGTGATAAGGCCTGGAACTAGGAGACTGGAAGGACACTGGAACAATGTGCTGTGATTCCTGTCATCTGGAGCAGAAGTCATCACAAGCCTTTGGGGAACACAATGACACCAGTCCTGTTGACGCCATTCTATATACAGGGGTTGTTTCACACACTCGTTTGGTGAGGAGTAAGCTGCTTCCTGCTGAGTTATGGGTCCACAGCTCCTTTGAAGGCCAGGAGTTACCCTGTATTGGATTTCATGTCTGGCATGGGCAAATCGGTTAGCTTCATCATGATAAACGTTTCATTAATCTATATTATAACCTTTATTTTGCAAAGCATCAGATTTCGTCTAAGGAAAAACTTGATATGTTAGAATTCCAGATGATATAAATGTTACTTATCTCAGCCCCGTGTCAATAAAGAGTGTTAGTGTATGTGGCTAAGTCACATATTCACATAAAGGAAGATGTTTCCATAGACACCGGGTTGGTCCTCCATCGGAATCAGCAGGAAGAGTTTGATTGTGGGGTCGCATAGGTCATCACCACTCTGCTCAGGGTTAAAATTGTCTATCTGCATTCTTGCTTTTGTGAGGCTGGATGGGGTAGCAACTTTCCTTGTATTATTGCCTTCCCACGTTGTATTAGACACCAACAGGCAGTATATACTAATCTCTTCACAAATGTCTTCCAGGACTGCTCTGCTCACTAGCCCTGGTACACTCTCCACACCCAGAGCAGGGCATCTGGGCCTCCATCCTATAGCTGAGAAAGTCAAAGAGCAAATCTCTCCAGGGGAAGGGTTAGAGCAGCAATTGGAGAACATTACTCCCTACCTGCAAAACCAATGCGGCTTTGCTTATGCTGTCCTAATTAGAAACCGTGTCTTTTGGGGACAATTTCCTTGTTGATGTCTTTTTGTGAACGTAAGTTTGACAGAACTGGAACAGACAGAAAATGGAGGAATTTATTACTGCCCACATTTTTAGGAACATACACAACTCTTCCAGGAAGGATTGTGTCTCTAAGTTTACAGATGACGGAAATGGGAGGAACGTCTGTGCATTCAGGAGGGTCGGCCCTGTTACAGACTCTGTAGAAGATAATTTTCAACTATTTTGGACTGAACTGAGTAGTGGTTTCTTTTGAAAAATTATAAAGTCTTGTTGTTTATAGGAATACAAAGCACCATGATTGAGATTGTTGCCAACAATGACTCCTTTTGCTTGTGCTGGGAGGTCAAGGACTCCCCCTGAGTGGAGTCTTCTCCTGAGCCAGGTCTCTAACTGTTCACTCTGAATGAGGCTGTTAATCAGCTCTGCAGTGTTGCATTCTGGGAGTTTCCTAATTCCACATCTTTTTCTCTGTGCTTTCTCCTCTCCAAATGCTTACTAGACCAGACCCTGCTTCTGAGATCAGACATGGGGTGCATTCAGTGTGGTCTGACCACAGACTGTCTGCTTTTACTTCTAGAGCTAAACACCAATTTTGTTTCCAGATATTTGTGTTTTATTCTGCATATACTTTGCTTTTTCAGAAGGAATAATGAATGTCAATCCATTTTCAGTAGCAACGCTGTTACAAAACACATGGCTACATGGTTGTAGCTTCCCTGCTGGCTGGTTGTAAGTTAAAGGAAAACGAACTTATGACTTCATTGTAAGTGGCCCTCCATCCAGAGCTGGTCTGGTCTTTGACTGTGTTTGACACCTGTGGCTCTCTTCTTCCTCAGGGTCCATCAGTGATTTTTATTATATAGGCTCTTACTGCCTTCTCTACTCCTGATGTCACAATTTTGCACCTTGTGTCCTAAATTCATATGCTGAAGTTTTAATAATCACTTCTTCAGAATGTAACCTTATTTTGAAATGAGGTTGCTGCAGACATAGTTTAGAGGAGATTGTGATGAGCGTGGTGGGTTTACTGGTGTCTTATGAAAGGGGGGAGTTTAGACAGGAGACAGACAGCTAAGCAGGTAGCTAAAATCAGAGTTATGCTGGCACAGCTGAGGAAGTGTTCAAGTGAGGAGAGTGGCCTGGAAAAGATGCTTCCCTGAGACCTTCAGAGGGAGTGTGGCCCTCTGAGCCCTTGGGTTTGGGCTGAAAGATGATAATCTGTGGTAATTTGTTGTGGTGTGTGCCGAGACAGTATCATCATGACTCTTCCTCCTAACACACACACACACACACACACACACACACACACACACACACACACACGTTTAAACATAGGCATAGGCACACACATTCACACACACACACATTTAAACATAGGCACACACATACACACACATACACACACACTCACACACCTTTAGCTTTCCTGTCTTCCTTTGCATGAAGCCCTTAATTCATAACAACTTAGTTCAACATCAGAAGTCTAGACTGTAAGTGGTTTACCCTGAGTGAAGGACGCTGTATTATATTCTACTTAATCTGCAACTAGGATGTAAAGCAAGTGAGCTCTCCCTAATGGCAGCTGCCTCCACTGGGCAGCCCTACCTCTGTGGAAGGCAGTGTGACTTACAGAGCAGCTTCGTAGAGCCTTGTATTTTTCTTTCTCAAACACATTTGCATCCAGTGTCTCAGTCACGTAGCTATTTCTGGTCTGTGACAAGTCAGTGGGAAGACGTAGGGCAATTTAAGATAGGGTTGGGATGAGGAAGAAAGACAGTTCAGGAGGCTGCTTGTTCAGCCGATATCCTGCCCTGTCTACACTGCTGGACTGAACTCCAGCCTACTCAGAAACTGATCCGCAGCAGGTACGGCTTTTTATAGCTTCCTTTCCTTTCACTCTAGAAGAATTTCCTCAAAATCTGTCTTCAGTGGCTGGAAAAGAACCTCAAACCATTTATGATTGTTTTCACTTAATTCAAACCCAAGAAGAGACTTTGCAGGCCCCTCCGGAAGCCAGGCGGTTACAGGGCAGAGATCTCCTCTCAGAGGGCATGTGTTTTGCACGCAACGGCACTTTGAAGGACTCAGGCCCAGAAAGGGACATTTGTCCCTGAGAGTAAACTCTAAATTACATCACAAATTAACATTTTAAAATTAAAGCTGGCATTTCTGACCTGCCTCCTGGCAACCATGATCACGCTGAAAAGTGACATCATTTACGACACTAGCAGTTAAGAAGCCCAGTGTTTGAGGTCGTAAAACACTTTCCAGGCCTGATTTAATATCGATTTTGCTGTCAGGCTAACTTTACTTTAATATTTAAACAAATGTTTAATATTTAAACAGTCTGATTTTCCTCTTTTCATGTTTCTGTGGCTTTAACCCAATGTTATCTATGTTATAACAATTTCCCCTTGGGCCAATTTTCACACTCCACTGACCTATCTGAAGCAATATCCTCTGAGTTATTACCTCAATGTATGTCTTGTAGATAAGCCTTTCTTTTTCTTTGAGATGGAATGAGCTTCATGCTGTGTGTTATAATTCCCGCTGTACAGATGTTATGATACTATGTTATTACAATGTGGGTGTGTTGTTAGATCCAGGGGACCAAAGACTATCCTGAAAACAGCTGTTTTCTCCCATGAAGACTTAGACTGATCAAGTGTGCATGGCCAGCAGCTTTGGGAAAGTAATGGTTTTGAACTAAGGCAGCCTATTTGCTTATTTATAAAATAGATGTATGCATTTGGTTTTCTATTTGTTTGCTTATGTATTTACTTATTTTGATATAGGACCTTGTGTAGTGAAGGGCAAAACATTCAGCTCTTTAAATTATGTTTAGTCTTTTTTATCCATTAAGAATTCCATGGAGTATATTTTTATCATAGTCTTCCCCTCCCCTAGCTCCTCCCAGATCCTCCCCCACCTCCCTACCATCCAATTTCATGTTCTTTCTTTGACTTAAAAAAAAAAACAAACAACAAAACAAAGCACAGCAAACAAGCAAATGCCCACGGCGTCTGATCTGTGTTGACCAGCCGGCTACTCCTGAGCTTGCCCCTCTCGACTGCCAGATCACAGGTGCGTGCCGCCGTGCCCAGGATCCACTCAATTATAAATCCAGAGGGGTCAGAAAGCACCGAAGAGGGTGCTTTTGTCAGCAGTTGGTTCTGTAACTAAGATGGAAGCGGCTCATATCTGGAGACAAAATGATGATCCTAGCAGGAATCATAAACACCAGTGTCAAGAGGGGCATCGAATTCATGAAGTGTTTGAAGCCACTTTTCAGTTGCTCCTCTTTAATCCACTTAATTCAGATAAGTAAATCACCGGCTTCCCATAACCTTCTTACTGCGGACTAAACAGGTAAACCATGACATGTGCAGACAGACCACAGGGGGTGGTATTTTGTTTTCCTAGGGAGTCCCTCACCTCCCACCCCAACATACACACCTTGGCACTTTCAGCTAAGGCATCCTACTATTGGAGGTTTGAGGATTTCCTCATTTTTCCATCTACAATGATGAAAGGGCAGCCTTCTGATGCTCTGTATAACATGGGGACAGAACATCACTCACTAATCTACTCTCGTTTCCAGGTAATTTGTTTTCCAACGTCATAGTCAGTCTAAACTGTCATTTAATCATATTTGGACTGGGCAGTGGTGACACTCACCTTTAATCCCAACACTGGGGAGGAAAAGGCAGGAGGGTCTCTGTGAGTTCAAGGCCAGCCTGGTCTACAGAGTGAGCTCCAGATAGCCAGGACTACATAGAGAAACCCTATCTCGGAAAAGCGGAAAATGAGCTTGCAATACTAAGACTCAAGTGGGCTTTCTGCTGTCGAGGTTCCCGGTCTGCCTCACCCCTCATTCAGGTGCATCATAAACACATAAACAAATCCCGTGCTTTAGAACGACGCCTACATTGTGTGTTCATGGTTTGATCGACTGACAGCTCATTTTTTTTTAATGCTACCCTCTAGGGACCTACCATGCCCCACTTTTGATGACGGGGAGCAATTTCTGCCTGTTTGTAGAACCAAAAGTAACATGTTGAGCCTATTATGGTGGTCTTCCTAAAAGAATTTTTTTCATTTCACAAGACAACGATCAAGCAATAATCTTGTCCTTTAGCCACGGTGTGTGGCTAAAGGAAGGTGGGGGAGGAGAGGGACGGGGAAGGGAGATGATTTTCTAACTAGACAAACAGCACCATCCTTTTTATTCTGTTACTCTCAAAAAGTCATTTCACAAAGAGTTCCAAACTACCCAGAGCACCACTGTGTGGGAGTGGGTGGGTAGTCTTATCAAACGGCAGGCCTTTAGATCCTTCTCGTACCTGATGGATCAGAATCGTTGGATGTGGTGCCTTCAGTTCTTAACAGCCAGGAGCTTAGGATCCACCGCAGTAAGTGTGTGTATGTGTGCGTGCTGTGTGTGTGAGTGTGCGCGTACATGCGCTTGTGGTATGCATGTATGCAAGTGTGCTTTCCTCTGTACTGTACCAGTGTCTGCATGTGTGAAGAAAGCCAGAGGTCAATGTCAGATGTCTTTTCGTTTTGTTTTCTTTGATTTTTAAGACAGGGTCTCTCTGTGTAGCTTTGGCTGTCCTGGAACTCACTCTGTAGACCAGGCTGTCCTTGAACTCACCGAGATCCACCTGTCTCTGCCTCCTGAGCACTGGGGTTAACGGCGTGTGCCACCATTCTGAGTAGATGTCTTTCTCTATTACTGTCCACCTCATTTTTGAGACAAGGTCTTTCACTGAACCTGCGGATCATTGATTTGACTAGACTAACAGGCTGGGAAGGCCATGGGATCTTTGTCACACCCTCTGCCAGTACTGGGTTGGGGTTGGGGATCCAAATTCAGGTCCTCACTCATGCACGGCAAGAGTTTTGCCCTCTGAGTTATCTCCCTGCTTGACTGAAGTAGCTCTTGTCACATTCCCCCAAGATGACAAGCAGTGGCTTTTGATGAGGTGGCCAAAAGAACCAGGGACAAGGCCCCTTTTGAATGACTGTGTCATCATATATCACAGATATCAGTGGCGAGTGGACCAACAATAGCACTGGTTTCCAAATGGGATTTCGGGCCAAGGAAGCTCACCACTGTGTTGCCCACCACATCCTTCTCTCTTGCTATGCCCCAAGAACATGGCATTATTTGTGTTTTTGTCTGACTTTCCTCTAGTCCTTCACACTGTTTCTCTTGCTGGCTTCCATCATAGGAAACTAAAGACTCTCACTCCTTTCCAAGTAGCTTAACTGAAGGGGAGCCATATGCAATGCCAGTTCTGTGACACAAAGCTTGGCATAGACAATGTCCATTGAGTTCAGTATGAAATCCTGATAAGAAAAATCTCCTGAACCCGGGTGAATGCGCAGGGTGGGCAAAGAGACAAGGGAAGGGTGAAGCGGAAAACACAACATTGAAAGTGAGGTGTTGTTTTGTAATGTATTGGCTGCTAGGTTAGGTTCATAACTAGCCATCCTTTGAAAATGTGCTTGCTGGGGACAAATGGCTTATAAGTGGTAAGTGGGGTGTTGGTCACGAGAGAATCATTTTCTGTCCCCCTTTTGATGGCTAAATGTAACCTTGCTTCACCTAATACTCTATTCTTAATATAAAAATGATACTTATGACTGGTGCTCTGTATGGGCTGGTCCCGGAGCAGAGTGCTGATTGATGACTGGCTGGGGTTTACCGGCACTATTAAAGCACCCTGAGATCGCCAAGCAGGTGAGAAAAAAGGTGTAATGATTGAATTATATATTCTCTTTCTATGATTGAAAATAATATCAGACAACTGACTCTGGTGCCAGACAGATTACATAAGCACGAGTTAAGTGGTAGAATAAAAATGAGTGATTCTCCTCCTTGACTTAAGCGTAGCTCTAAGTAGTCTGCCCTTGAATCCGGCAGAAAGCAATTTCCTCCTCCCAGCAGCAGCTAGGGGGCATTGCAAATGCAAATTGAGTTAGCTTTGCATTTTTAATATTCCACATAACCATAACTCACTGCTGAGATTTGAGAGATGTTATTTCTACTACTTGGGCACATTTGAATCATTTTGCACCTCTGAACTTTTGCATTAACTTTAACATTGGTGCTTAAGATATATGCTTTAATCTATCACGAGGTCCTTGCTCATAGAAGCTCTAGTCGTTGCGACTGGGGCTCCCAACAGTTCAGAACAGACTGTTGTTTAGGGTGTCATGTTCTCTTTCAAGGGTGAGCTTGTTGAAATAACTCCTGCTAACAGGAAGAGCTATGCCCTTCAACCACTACTGCATGGAGCCATCTAATGAACAAGTATGGACTAGGCATCCACCTGGGTCAGGAAGGTGGGTGAAGAGCAGCTCACGGCTCTGCTGATGATGAGAATTTCATCACCTGTTGATCAATAGTAATCTAATCCCTTTATGAAAATCTGCTGCTGCAATTCATAACAGATTTAAGTGTACTTTATTGGCAGTGGATGAGACTGGGAAATGGCAGGAAACAGGGACTCAACATGTTTCCTGATATGATATATATCTTATATATAAGCCATTTGTCCCTTGAAACATGATATATATATATATCAACTTCACATCCCCCCCCCCACTTGGAGACCTCTTTGATCTCAGGGAAGCTGTAACTAGTGGAATCTGCAAATTTTGCTAAATTCTATAGTTAAATGATTTTCCTCCCAGATCCAACAGGTATGTTATTCCTTTATGAAGCTTCTGCTTTGGGATGCTACTGAGGCTGCATTCGTACTCACAGCACAGGAAGGGCGGGGCTTTCACATTATTGATCTTGCCTAATAAAAACATCTATTGCAAACACTGCCTGATCTACAGCTCTTTCCACTTCCTCTCTCCTCCATCATGTGCAGATGACCTCTTCTCTTCTGGAATGGATACTGCCATGGTTTGGATTTGACTTGCAAGTTCTTCCTGGAGGCTCATTGTGAGAGCTAGGGCCTCAGCCTGATGATCTTGAGAAGTAGTAGGGCCCCATAGGAAGCCATTGCATCATTGTAAGTGCTGTCCACCAAAGGGACTGATGTGGGCCAGACACTTCTGAATGTCATGGGTATACTAGTAAATGACAAAAATGAATTAGAAACTATATTATGTAGCATGTTAAAAGATAAGAAGTACCACAGCATGGGAACAAAGAATAAAGAGGAGGGCTACAAATAGAGCCAGAGTGGTGAGGGGAGGAGAGTCGTGGGGAAGGGGAAGTGTGGGCAAAGACTTGAGGAAGGGAAGCAGTGAGCCACACAGATGTTCATCTCCAGAGCTCTCCAAACAGAAGGAACAGCCATGCTGAAGTCCCCAGAGAAGTCAGTCAAGGAACACTAAGGAAGCCAATGGGACTTGAACTCATGGGGGAGGGGCAAAAACTGCAGAACATATTTGGGCAGATTCTGTAGGCTTCTGAGATCACTGTGAAGTCTTTGATTTCTACAATACTTTTTCTCCTTTATTTCATCAAAGACAAATTGTACCGGACATTAAGTCCTTGGAGAACCTTCTCTATCTGATACAGTCAGATGACTTATAATTAGGTGTATGAGTCCTTGTCTTGGGCTCAGAGCACTGTTTTCCTGAGCAGTGTAAACTCCTTTGAGCAGAGTTCTTTTCATCCTGTTTCCAGCAGTTCCCCCTCGTAGGGAAAGCAAGCATCCCGACCCATGTCTTCACTTACCAGCTCCACATTGGATCTTTTTTCCCGTGTATAATACCATAGATAAGAGAGAATTTTTCTTAGATAACTGAAAAAAAAATCAACATTTAATTACTGAGTGCTCTCTTTAAATGGTGGCAGATTGGCTCAGTGATTAAGAGCATATCCTGCTTTTCTAGAGGACCTGAGTTTGGTACCCAGTACCCACACGGGGCAACTCAGAACTGCCTGCAACTCCAACTCCCAGGGATCCCTGTCCTCCATGGGCACACAATGCACATATCCCCACACAAACACAAACATACACATAATTAATTAAAAATAAATACTTCATTATTTTTTAAAAATATGTAGCCCAGGTTAGCCTTGAATTTGTGATTCTCTTGCCTGTTCCTCGTCAGCATATCCTACTGACATGTGTCACCACAAGTGGTGATTCTTTTTAAAAGTATATCATTTGAGTATCTGTGTGCTGCAAGGGAACGAAGGCATTAAACAAGGCAAACTAAAAGGTAGTTTAGAAATGCAAAGCACTATTTTATTTCAACTTTTATTATTGGTAAGAAAATCATAGCAGTTGGAAGACCCGAGTTGTATATTCTGGAAATAACAAAACTTTAGACCGTAAATGCTTGTGTGCATTATAATATACATTCAATGCTGTATCTTGTTAGCTGTTTATAATCCTGTGAAAGGGTATAAGAGACAAGCATTGCTGTCACCATACTTCAGAGGCTGCAAGACTTATTCAAGTTCATGTGGTAGTGAGGAGCAACAGGGTTTGAACCCAAGTACTTTGACCTTAAAAAGCCTTTCCTGTGTTGAGTTACTGACACCCAACTTATACAGGATGAAGGGTTGAGATCCTCGGTTCTACATTAAATCCAAAAAGTATGTTTATGACACACACTCTAAGTGTACTCTAGAAATAAAGAGTAGGGGACATCCCTAGAGTCTGGATTCGTCTCTGGGTAGAATCCTGGAAGACACCAAAGGACATCCAACTTCTGGCACTAGAGAGGCCAACATGGTGAAGTACCCTTGATGCCAGGCGGGGCCAGGAGGACTGGCTTTGTCACTAGGCTTCAGATCTTTCTTGCTAGGAGCTTATTCAGGTGCCACCATGGCCACAGTACCTTCAAGCCCATTCTCCTGTCTCTGCAGAGACAAAAACAGTGTCCCGAATGACAGAGGAAAACCATCCTCTCTTTTTATCCTAATTTTCTACACCCCATTGGAAACTGGGAGCCCTCTTTCCTGACTGCAGATGAAAACTACTTGTTTGTGTTGATTTTTAGGAGCTGGGTTCAAAAAACGCTAGCTTGAAAAAAAAGTGGGCCCATGGGACTCATCTGTGAGATGCGGGCAGGACTAATGAAGGCCTGGAGGCTGGAATGAGAGAGCTGTGTTCCCTCGGAGAAGTTCGAAGTCTGTATCCAGAGAATGCGTTTTTTCTGAACAGAGTAGAGAACCTGGGGAACAATTCAGGGAGCGGATTGGTTTGGACTCCCAGGGAGGGCTTAGAGGGATGTCATCATCCATTTAGCAGAGTGTTCACGAGGGCGGGCAGATTTGGTTCAGATTCAACCAGCACTGAATCCTGGGGTAAGGAATGATGTTATGTAATAGCCCTGTGTTGAGACCGTTGTCTCTGTCACATAGATGGTCATTCTACTGACACAGGCAGGGTTAATATAGCTGTCTTAAGTTTACATTCCATCCAGGACCCCACAAACACAAGGGCTATCACTGATTTCTGCTACTTCTAGCACTTTCTCCTAGCTATGTAGCCTACTTCCCAGGGTACAAAGGTTATTAAATGGACCAGAAGCTCCCATTTAACCTATAGCTCCCTCGACTTGGTACCTTGAATTATAAACAACCCCTGCAGCGTCCATGGCAGCTTTGTGAGTAAAGACACGTTATAGTAAAGACAAAACTTGACCAGTAGTCACTTCCTCTACAACCTGCCCTTTTAGTGATAAAAAAGAATTATTGATTAAAGAGACAATAAACATAAATAATGACAGGGATCAAAAGAACCCCTACACAATCAAAGCTATGTAATCTGCCAACTACTCTGAGATCATTTGAAAACCATCAGAGCATTTCATCCTAAGGCACCCCCGTTAGTCTTTATATTAAGGGTTGTTGTTCTAATGAATTGTTTAGGGCAGGGAAAAACAACTTTCATCTGTCCTCATTGGAGGACTGTGTCTGAACTACTTACAAGCCCGTGCTTTGCTGTCCATTAAGGATGGATATGTATTTGGCCAAGGAGAGATTTGTTGAATAGCGTCCACCTTTAAGTGCAGGCCATAATGCGTGGTGACATCATTATACCTTGACAAACAGAAATTATATCAGGCCTTCCTCCTCTCTTTTCATTACCGAGGATGATTTATGTTAGTGGCTTTCAATTCATAAACCTATGGATTGTCTGTAAAGTTAAAACCCTTTTAAATTTGCAACATGCAATAGGGGTGGTTAATAGCATTCATGAACCATGCTATATAATGTTATTGGCGCCACTCTCTCTGTAAAGGTGCATTATAAACAGAGGCTGGGAATTTATGGCAAGCAAATTTGTGAGCTGCATATGCCTGTTCTTATTTCTCAAGCAACCATAATGCTAAGTTATCATAAGTGACATGACATGTGACCCTGCTCCATTTCATCTTCATCAAAGGCAGAATGATATTGGAAGGTTTTGGAATGAAAACTTAGAGTCAATAGGATTGCTTGTATCATGAAAAATCAGTGCCGCCCCTTCGTTCTCCTGGCAAATCCTATGTCTGTGGCTCTAGGAGTTGATTACATTTAGTATATGGGCCCTGCAATGCCTGGGGATTTCCATGAAATTTTCTGTTATTGCCCAAGATTCCATTTCCCTTGCCTACCTCATGCACTGGGGCTTATGAATTAGAATGCATGAAAAGAGGAGTGTGTGTGTGTGTGTGTGTGTGTGTGCACGCACGCAGATGATCTGTTCCCCAGCTTAGATGACAAACAAAAAATAAGTCCTTGGAGCTTGGGGGTGAGAGCTGAGTCAATGACCACTGGAGAGAAAAAAACATGGTATATTTTGTTTATCTGGGATCCAAATTGGGAAAGTAGATGACTGCACGAAGAGATGTGTGTGTATGTGTGTGTGTGTGTGTGTGTGTGTGTGAATGCGTGCGCGTGTGTGCATGTTTACAAGAATACCTGTTTGTGAGGAGTATGTGGAGATGAGGTGAGGGGCAGGAGAGAGGATGAAATTGGGAGTAGATTAGTGGTGGCCTACATACAAAGGTAGACTGAAAAGGACTTTTTTCTCCAACAATTCATTTATGTTGAAGAGAGGAGGAAATGAGATTAAGTTATCTGAAGGAATAAAACAGGCCGGGAAGTGAGTGAGTGAGGAAAGACTCGGAGCAGAGGGCTGGAGCCAGCGACACCAAACAGTGTCTTCAGCAGGTTCCGGGGAAGAAGGGCACACTGGCAGTTGAGAGTTAAGAAAGGGGGAGGCTGATGAAAGCTCCTGTTGCCTTGAGACAAACCAGGTCCTTCCCAGGCGTGGAGCGGACAGGCAGGTGGAGCCTCCTGGCACACGCAGCAGTGAGGAAGCTGTGCCGAACTGTTTTCAGATGAGACACATTGTATGGCTGGGGTAGAGTCCAGAGCTGAGGGTGTTCATGGCAGGACAGCATCAAGGGGGTGCATTCTTACCATCTCTGTTTGCAAGTGGCTTGTTGGAGAGCCCTCAAAGAAACTAGCAAGCAACCCCGATCCCTGACCCACGCACTCTGTTGTCAAATTCCTGCCATGAAGGAAAGGTGATTAATGTCATAAATAAAGCCCTGTGAACAAATGTGTCTTGCGAGGACATCCTCTGGTAAGCTGCCTAAACCCCTGTGACACAAGGATGTTCTTAAACCAGAGAGAGTCGTTGTCATCTTCCTTGTGTCTTATCAATACACCCCATTCCTGGGAAGATGACGTCCAGTCAGTGCCTGTGCTGTTTGACATGTATAGAGCACATCTTACTTCTCAAGTACTCTGTAGTCCCGCACTACTGCATTTAGTGGAAGACCACTCCCCATCTCCCTGCCCTTGACCCCTGTATCTCCTAGGTTACCACAGTATTGATCTTTGGAGCATCCTACATACACGTTCAATATGAATTCCACTGTAGCATGCAGTTCTTGACTAAATTTTATTTTAGTTTTCTTGTTTGTTTCTCCTCCCTGGGTCCTATTGTTAAGAAATAGAATATCAAAAAGCTATATGAGAGATTTGCATACTGCACAATGAAAGTTAAGCTCTAGATGAAATCATTAGACTGTCACTTGACTTAAAATATAAAGAGCCAAGAGTCCAGGACAGCAACACAAATATTAGGAACTTATAAAATAAGGCCGGGATAAAACTTTAAGGAAATTGCTGTGTAGCTTTGAGAGGGGAAGAATGTCCTATAATAATACAATAATGAAATAGCGGTGTTTAAGGCAGCTTACCAGACCTGATGATTATTGTAAGAGAAAAAGCCCAAGCCACTAGTCCTAGCACTCAAACCTCATGGATTTTTTTTTCCACAGAGAAAGATTTTGGGTGTTTTCCTCTCATTTTTTTTTCAATACTTTTTGGGTTGATGGAAATGGAAGATGGGGAGAATGTGGCAGAGGGTAGGCAGCTCCAGGTGGCATACCCCATGAGCAGACTTTGACTCCTGAGACAGGAAATGTGAGCTGTCAAAGTCGACATGGGACTGGGGGAATTTCTAGGCCCTCGACATAAACTCACCTTCACAAAAAGATCACCTCACTAAGGGGTCAGAAATGTATTTAAAAGTGGAACTTCCATCTTGTCCTCCACTTGTCCCCCTGGGCAGTTGGGTCAGGAACAATTGTCAGTTTGGGGCCTTGTGAAGGTATGCATGTGATCAGATCCTGAAGTTTGGCCCTACAACCTCCCCCACCCCGCCCAGCACAGCACAGCACATGGCCCAGGGAGATTTCTGGAGAAAGATTGCAGGAGTCGGATTGAGTACTCAGACATTCCAAGTTTTGAGTGAGCTCACAGAAGGTCTTCAAGTTTCCAATAGCTACACTTTCAGGAGCAGATTCTAGACCCAGGTGTTGGCTGTCTGCGGTGGGAGAGGTGAGGAGGGAGGGGTGTAGGGAAAGGTGTGGAGGGAGGAGTGTGGAAGGAGGCGTGTGGAGGGAAGGGTGTGGAGGGAGGGGTGAGGAGGAGGGAAAAGTGAGGAGAAGAGAGGGGTGAGGAGGGAGGGGTGTGGAGGGAAAGCTGGGGTTCAGATGGGAAGAGCTTGCTTCAACTTGGTGAAAAGAAAGTGATGTAGCTTGTAAACATCCGGAATATTTTTTTCTGCTCCAATATTACAAAAGAAACTAAAATAATTATCATGTTATGGGCTTCCTTGTATCTTCTAGAGACCTTGAAATCCTAATCCCTAGTACCTGTGAATGAATGGCCGCGTAAAGATTGAGCCGTCAGGGAAGGTGTTAATCAAATGCCTGGTGTTCATATGAAAATGAAAGTTTTGGACACCTAGAGAAACTGAGAGAATGCCATGGAAGATTGGAATCATTCAGCCAAGGAAACGCAAAGGATGGGTAGCCAGAAGAACTACCAGAATTCAGGAAAATGGTGGTCCTTCACAGCCCTCAGACCAGCCTTGTTGACACCAGGCCAAAATACGGACCTCCACGCTCCAGAACTGGGGTATAGTAAGTTCCATTGCTCAAGGTATCTAGTTTATGCTATTCACTATGGCTGCTCCGGTAACCAAAGACATATGGAGAACAGAAGCATGCTTCTTCCTTTTCAACAATCTAACCTTGACCGTGGGTGTAAACTTTGGACATGGCACTTCTTTTATCCAAGTGTCAGAGGTTGGCAACAAATGTCCCCCAGGAACTCTCCCCTTGCCTCTCTCTACCCTGCATCCCAAACTGAGCCCCTTTCTGGCCTGAGAATTTGCCAAGAAAGTAAAAGATTTTATCTTCCAAATGATTTTTGATGTCTCTTTGTCATCTTCTTTGGAAACAGCTACCAATATGAGCATTGACACGTGGTACCAGTTTGATGTCACATCTTTGGGCAACTTTTTGGAGACAGGGTGGTATCTGTAAGCAATAGGTACCTAAGTGTCATTATTATTTTTCTTCACGGAAAATGACTTCAGGATGCCAAATCCTTCTCTTCATCTGATGACTAGCAAATTCTGTGATTCTGTTGTCCATTCAATAGCACAGGCAAGCATTGTGTCAGGCAGAGAGACAGTGGCTGTGAGGAGTAGCTGTAGACTCACTGCCTTCTGCCTTTATGTATTTATGCTCAATTATTGTATTTTCTCCTGAAGAACTTCCCAGAGACAAAATGTCAGAACAAAGTTTATTTGAAGCTTCTCAGCTGTACCCCCACCTCTGGATCCCATTCTCCTGAGGCGTTCCTTTGTGCATCTCCACGCTGCCAGATGTTCCTTAGCTCCTGCTCGAACTCTAATTCATTAGTGTCAGGGTTTGGGCTTTGGCAGCTGGAGCCCGAAAGCTTTGAGAAGTCTCTTTGGTTCATTAAGGAAATCTTCAAGGCCACATACAGTTCTGGCCCAGTTAAACATGCTCATCTCTTTAAGAACGCCCTTCATCATGGTAACCCCAGGCCACACAGGGGACCTTAGAGAATTGGATGGCTGCCCACGTGGCTGTTGATTAAGCTCGCCACTGGCAGCCCAGCCCACATGGATGGCTCAATGGGACTGCCTTTCCACAAGGGGTGGTCCTCCCTTTGCTCACTACAGTCTACTGTCTAGGTAGTGAGGGTTCCAGGACCTCAAGAAGGAGGCTTTTTACAGACAAGCATAGATACCCATGCCTTCTCTCTCTAGCTATGTCCCCTGCTTTGTTGCCTGCTTGTTCCTGAAAAGGGCAGTCAAGTACCTGCAGTCATTTGTGCTTCGCTTGGGTGTGCTGGTTCTGCACGTGCCCATGACAGGTGTCACTGTCTGGCTTTCCTGTTCTGTTCTGGTATACCCGACCGCAAGTCAAAGCATAGCTCATACGTAGTTTTGAGCCCAGCAGGGCCGCTAGCTACCTATTTGATCATCAGAGAGCCTTCCCTCTTTCTTACCCCTACACCCCATTTTGGTTCAGGTCAGCAACCAGCTGCCCAACTCTCTTCCTAACTTAGGAATGGTCAGTTGATGCACAGACAATAGATGAGGTGAAAGTAAAAGTCCCCAGGTGAGAAGGGTTTGTAAAAGCAAATTTCTCTGATGGCAATTAATTGTTTCTCGCCTTCCTCATCCTTCAGTGGAGTCTGTGGGTGTGATGTCACAGCAGGACTTGATGATAAAACCTGGGCTGATAGAAATGTGTCCTATTAGTTTTTTTGTCAGCTCTGCACAAACTAGAAACAGGCGGGAAGACAGAACCGGGTCTGAGGCATTGCTTCCATCTGATTGGCCTGTAGGAATGTCTGTGGAACACTTTTTTTGAATTGCTAAATGATGTAGGAGGGCCCAGCCCTCCTGTGTGAGACCTGTGTGGTTGCTAGGCAGGGCTGAATAAGCAGTTGAGCAAGCTCTAGCAAGCAAGCCTGTGAGCAGGTCTCCTCCATGGTCTCTGCTTCAGTTCCTGTCTTCAGATTTCTGCCTTGAGTTCCTGCTCTGACTTCCCTCAGTGATGAACTGGTACCTAGAAGTGTAGTATTAAATATCTTCCCCAAGTTGGTTTTGATCAGCATTTCATCAAAGCAGCAGAAAGCACACTAGGACATGTGTTCATTGGCCCTGTGTAGCTAGTGAGCATTTGCAATGTGTGTGGTTCGTGTGACTCAGGAGCAGAACCATTAGTTGTATGTGGATATTTGTATTATTGCTACATTCTGCAAGGCTCAGTTCTGGAAACCTGACTGGGACAACAATAGACTAAAGAAAGGACAGATGCACAGACAGGTACAGAAAAGCTGGGATGGGGTGGGCTATGCTTGTTCTGCACTGGAGAACGCAGGAAAGTGTGTCAGCCCTCCCTCATGTAAGGAGATGAGAGCAACCCTCTTCAGGAGCCACGTGGGCAGGCAAGAGGAGCCCATAAACAGGCCTGAGTCAGTGTGACCACTGGGCAGTGTTAACAGCGTGTCACTTAAGGGAAATAGGCCCAATCCAGCTATGCTTCTGTTGTTGGGTTCGTGCCAGTGGTGTTGGTCATGATCACACAAGATACTCTGAAGAAATGCTCAGAATCTAGGTGCAATCCTTGGCAGAACCAGTTCTACCAGCTGGATGAGGGATTTTGTGCTTCATTGGGAAATTTTTTTT